>WYDI02017834.1:0-22953 GCA_009867235.2 Psittacus erithacus | reverse complement strand
AACTCTCAGAGGCTGAGATAAAAGCAGTCCAGCAACTAAGGTATAACACAAACCACTGCTGCTACCACCAATAATAATAACGATAAGGGAAATAACAAGGGAAAAGAATACAACTGCTCACCACCCAGCAACCGATATGCAGCCCCACCCAAGCAGTGATCTAGCCCTTCTGAGTAACTTCCCCCAGTTTATATAGTGGGCATGACGTGCTGTTGTATGGAATACCTCTTTGGTCAGTTTGGGTCAGGCATCCTGTCTCTGCTTCCTGCCGGCTTCCCCTCCTCCCTGGCAGACATGAGGCTCAGAAAGTCCTTGGTCAGAGTAAACATTACTGAGAAGCAACTAAAAACATCGGTGCTATCAGCGCTGTTCCCAGGCCGAAAGTCAAAGACACAGCACTGCACCAGCTACTAAGAAGGATTAAAAATGACTGCTACTGCTGAACCCAGGACAGTTAGCTCTAACATTGAACCTTTCAAAGCTCAGGCTAAATTTTGGAACCAAAGAAATTTAAATATGTCCTTCCTTCCCATACACACTTCATCTTTGAATTACTTTATTTTGAATAAAGGAGACTGTAAATTCTTTAAAATGAAAATAAATATTTTCCCGGGTTCAGCTGTAACGGTTATTTTTTCAACTTATTAGTGTCTGGTGCAGTGCTGTGTTTTGGCTTTAGTCTGAGAACAATGCTGATAGCACACCGACGTTTTAGCTGCTGCTAAGTAGTGCTTACCCCAATCAAGGACTTTCCAGTCTCTCATGCTCTGGCAGTGAGAAGGGGCAGAAGAAGCTGGGAGGAAGCAGAGAGAGGGCACCTGACCCAAATTAGCCAAAGGGGTATTCCATGCCACAGCACATCATGCTCAATATATAAACTGGGTGGTGCCACCTGGAAGGGCAGATCACAGCTCAGATTGGGCTGGGTATCGGTGGGTGGATTGTGCACAGTCGTATTAAGCATCACTTGTATTTATTGGGTTTTTTCCCCTTCCCTTTTTTATTTTATATTCCCTCCCCTTGTTATTTCCCTTATCATTATTATTATTAGTAGTAGTAGTAGTGGTGGTAGTAGTAGTAATAGTAGTTTTACATTATACTTTAGTTTGCTTTCTTTTGATTCTCCTTCCCATCCCACTGGGAGCAGGGAGGGGAGAAGGGAGGGAATGAGCAAGCGGGTGACTGCATGGTCCTGAGTTACTAGCTGGGCTTAAACCACGACAAGTATCTAAAATATCTCTGTTGTATGCTTCTACATATTGAGCCTTAATGCTCATGCAAAACTGATTGTTTCAATAAATGTTGAGCTTTGTGTGACACAGAATAGCATGTACCTCAATATGTGAGCATGACAGCAAAATGAATGCTGTGAGACTGCATGATAGCCGCAATTATGGAGAGTTTTAGAGCAAGGCATAGTTCTTTAGCCTTAGAAATCTTGTTTCAGCAGACAATTAAGTGAGTAAATGGATCGCTGGCATCAGCACTCTTATTCTATGTTGAAGTTACTTATCTGGAGCAGATTGAGTCTCAGCCCTGTCCATGCAATAAGTACTATGAGAAGATGCTGATGTGGGAAAAGAAATGCCAGAAGGAAAGTAGCTGCCTAAACTGAAACATTTTCTGTGATTACTGGTGCGGCTACCATCCAAGTTTTTGAAAAATATTTTCAGTTGAACATAACATAACTTTTATTTGTCTTTTCATACTTGGTAATCCAGAACTGGCTTTTCAGTGTGACTAAAATTTTTTAGTGATATACTCAGAAAAAATATATTTCCTCAAAACAACACCCCTCCAAAACCCAACAAACATAACAAACCCTAACTTGATGGTCAAATTATTTTTCTAACAGCATAAACTGCTGGTTTTGAAGCACTGTACATTTTTTAAGTGTGTGTATAGCTGAAAGGCCACACATGGGAAAAGTGAAGCTTGGAATGAATTCATCAAGATATTATAGAATATGTCAACATAGTCTAAAGGTGTTCTGATTTATAAACAGGAGTTCTGTAACTCTGAGGAGTTGAGAGCAGTAGGTCACTGCTGTATGCTTTGATAAGGAGTTAAGTGCATTGTTACAGGTAGCTTGACATTATAGAACCTCTATACGTCTACATGGTTTTCCCCAGAAGGTAATTTTGTCATCCAAATAGATATCCGGAGTTCATTCTGGCAAATATTATTATTATCATGGGTGAGTAGTGTATCTTGGCTTGCCCTAAGGAATCCAATTCGCAAATTTTCAGCTGAAAATTCTAAACAGAGCAGCTGTATTTCTTGACAGAGGGCTTGTTAAATAGAAAAAATATTACTGAAAACAGTCATCAGATACTTTTCTTCTTTTTACTGATACATTGCTGCAATTTTCTTGGTAGGAATCATGATTAACTATAGAAAAATAATTTAAGTCAACATAATAATAGATATCTTTGACTTTTTTTTCATGTCACCTCTACCAATAGTAGTATATTTTTCAATATTGCAGTTTGCAAGTGGCATAAAGCTCTAATGTAATATCTCTAATATATATTTATGTAAATGCATGCACAGGGTTAGGATTACTCTCCAATGCCTAAACTACAAGAGTGGAAAGTTTTGCTAAATTGTTGGACTCTAAAGCTTGTAGTAAGGAGCTATATTAATTATGTTTACAGTAAAAAAACAAATTTTTCTCAATTAGGTATCTTAAAGCTCTTCCTTCATTAAAGACTCTTCACACCATTGGTATTGTATTTAAATGGGTTTAAAGGTAACTGAAAACAATTTTAAGGATGCTTTACAGTGCCAGGATTGGATGAAATATCTTAATGTAGTAAAATCTTAAATATGAGTAAATGAGAAAGGTCCATCAAGGTGTTTTCTTTCTTCATCTGTATTTTTCCTAATGGTGTTTCTGTATTTTGCTGTTATAGCCAAAGAACACAGAACACCCCACAATTCATTTAGCTCTGCCGGCAAGTGCAATTTTTTTTTTTTTTTTATCTTTTTCTCTCTCTTTTCTTCCCACTCTCCTCCCCGTTTTAATCCTTTCACTGGAGATGTTTTTTAAGCAGAGAATAAGGTTGAGAATGACAAAACTAATCTTTAGATTTCATGGCTAATCTTTCAGGTTTTTCAATATTTGTGAATCATTTTATAGCAATGAACTGCTCTGGTTGATGTGAAGCATTTTATCAATGCTCAATAAACTGGCATTCACCTCCCTTCTACCCATGCCACCTTCAATGCCTGATACACAATGACAATTTTCTGAAACAACTAGGGAAATTAGGCTGGAGACTGTCAGGCAAGAAGGAGCGAGAGGTAAAAATTGCTGCAAATAGAGAAACTATTCTGGTAGCTCTGTAGAGCAATATATTATTATTTTTGAAGTTCTTGAGATTCTGAAGATAGGAGTAGCCTTTAAAAAAGCATTAGTGCTCTTTTTTACAGAAAAAGGTTCATGTATTCAGCCTGTTGCAAAGAGCATTTGCTTGCATTCTTCCTGTGCAGTACAAAGGCAGTATTAATGGAAATGATAAATAGTTTGATGAGCAGGCCAGGTGGCATAGCAATGGCTTGCAAGACTGCTGAGCTGGACACAAGTTTTAAAATAAACTTGGGGCTCTTGCTTCCTGGACTGGTTGAAGTTGAAAATGTCGAGGAGGTAATGTGATTGATCTCTTCGGAGGAGGATGCCAGCTGGAGAGCTCACAAACTGCTCCTTCAGGATTCTCCTTAAAGATGAATTGATGGCAGCTTCTGAAAAGGGTTACTCACACCACATTCTTCCTAGCCATTCAGAGGTAAGACTCTATCTCAGTAGTTGCTAAAAGAAGGAATTGAGAGTTTAAAGGGACAGGAAAAAGGTGTCCCTGGTGAAAGAAGCTGCAGGAAGTACATTCCTAAAATGCAGCTATTATTTCTATACAGTTGTAAAATAGATTTCTGGGTTTTTTTTTAGAAGCTTGTCCACACAAATAATTGAGGTTTTTTGCTTGCATTTTTTTTTCTTTCCATTTTTTTTCATTACACTGGGATTCTGTAATGTTAATAAAACAAGAAGTCAGAATTTCATCTGTGGGCTGTACTGAATTTTGTATTGTAAATCAGTTGTTTTTAAAATATTACATGCTGAAATCTGTGCTTTTGCATTGGTAAGTAGCTCTTCAAAATCATGATGAAGATAGGATGTGTTTTTTGTTCTTAGCTTCATTGTCCTTGTAGTTTGCATATAATGTTTTTCCTTTCATTGGAGGCTCTGGTACCCTTTTTTTTCTGATTAACTACACATGAGCTACATACGTGCCCTTTTCAAACTGTCCTCTGCTGACCCAAAAGCTATTTCTCATTTCAGGATAGCTTGTTACTTTGATCCTGAATGATCAGCTTGTCCATTTCCTCAAACGTCAGACAATAGCAATGAAACTTACTTTGGGATTAACAGCAGCTTAGAAATTTAGATTTAATGTATAAATACTCCATGCCTGTTTGACCTAAAACTGAGTTTGTCCTTAACCATATGCATAGAGGGCAGAAGGGTAGAAATGGAGTCCCACAGGCAAACTGGATGCAGTAGAAAGAAGCAGTCTTCCTTGAGTATCTGGAATCTCATTCATCCAAATGAACCGTAACAGTATTAGGAAGAAGTGAAAACACAGATCAAATTTTGGCAGCATCTGAAAATAAAAACAAACAATGAAATTGTCTGACTTCATCTGATGTGTTCAGGGCTATATGTTAAAGAGACTAAGTAAAGCACAGCTCATTTTTGATTGCTGAAATGCTCCAGTTTTACTGCAAAAAGTCTTAAATGTATGATGTCTTACAGCTGTGAAAAACTGAACTCCAAGCACATTGTTACTGTAAGGGGAGTGGCAGGATTTATTTGTAACGTATGTGGGTTACCTGATTACTTCTCAACTGTGCAATGTTTTGATCCCCTTGACCTTTTTTCTGCGGAAACCAGGATGTTAAGGGCATGGTAGTATGATGGGGAAGATCAGTGAAGGGGATTGGGAAGTAGCTATCCACAGCTAGACCCAAGTGCTGCAATTTACATGTAGGAGCTTCTTTTAGGTTATATCTTTTCAGTGTTTAATTTTTTCTTTGGTTATAAATCATGACCTTATTTATATTTAACCAATGTTTGACCTGGAAAAGAAGGTGGGAGAGACAGGGGGGCATTAAACAGCTCAGAATAGTTAAAAAATGCGGCAGACAAAACAGTCAAGTCAGGGGTTTTTACTCAGTTACTTTTAAACACAGGCTTTGGATCACTCAATTTGTTAGCGAGAAAAAGGGCATAACTACATTTTTCCTCCCTTGGGAAAAAGGAAACGTATTTTCACTACAGTTTCTGTGCAGTCTGTCAATGTTTTCCTGGGAGGTCACTGGGGGAGTAGCAAGCTCGGGCTATTTCGTGTACTGTTTCTGCTGCTTTGTATGTAATGGTTTTTCCTGGCGCTCTGGACAGCAGCCCCTCAGGAGGTTCCTGCCCTAGCCTGCGCCACCCATGACCACAGCTGCCTTCTCTCTCCGCTGGGCTTTGCTGTGGCAAGGACCTCCCTCTCTTGAAGAGGGCATCTCCAGCCCAGAGTGGCAGCTTGTGTCTTTCTTCAATACTTTTGAGCAGGGCTGCCTCCCTTTGGTACCCAGGGAATTTTTTCATTGCTGTTGAGGTTGCCTCAGTACCAGCTTGAATGACCAGTGCAGGGCATACCTTGTGCCTCACACAGGCAATAGTCTCCAACATATTTCAAGTCTTGTACCTTCATCCAGGCATAACAGAGAAGGAAAGGCAAAAAGAGTACTGCTTTTTTGGTTTGTGGCTGTGGTTTCTTTGTTGCATGTTTGTTTGTCCCAGGTTATGTCTTTTTCTGAGGAAATTAATTTGGTGGGGTTTACTTTCAAGGAAAACTAGGCTGCTTTTTGCACACTTTATGTAACACAAATACGGCACCACAAATACTAGGTAAAATGTGGAGGTACCTTTCAGCCTTTGATTTATATTTGTAAGGCCTTGCTTTTTAAGTGTGATCTGGGCCTGAAAAGCTTTTACTCAGTCTCAGTTCCCACTATTGCCTGAATGTGGACATGCTGCTTCTCAGCACTTTAACCATCAGTGCTCTCACATAAAAATAAAAAGTACCAGAGGGAGGTATGTTCAGCACTGCCTGATTGGCTTTTTTTTGTTCTGCTTGGAGCTGTGGGGTGCCTGTGCTAGTGGTATTTGCTGTCCATGACACAGCTTCATTGTAGCCGCCCACGCCATGCGCTCCACAAAGTGCATGTCCAGGGGACTCTGTGTGGGGGACGGCAGCCCTTACGAATGAGGAGGGGCGTTTGTTTTCTGAAATTCCCATGAGAGGCCAGCAAGCTGGAAACTGTTGAATTTGTGCCAGCAAGGATTGATTTTTTAAGTATGGATGAGGATGAGCAAATATTCCCTGTAGCAGATGACCTGGTGGACTACTGAAGCGAGTCATTTAGTAGACTGGAACATGTTTTGTGCCCTGTGCAATTCATCTGAACTTAATAAATGCTGGTGGCTGGAAGCACAATGAAAAATTTATGTTAAAATCTCAAAAATGGAAGTATATGTTAACTGTAAATATTACTAGAATTAAAATGCTAAAA
The DNA here is from genome assembly GCA_009867235.2 of Psittacus erithacus. Classification (NCBI taxonomy): domain Eukaryota; kingdom Metazoa; phylum Chordata; class Aves; order Psittaciformes; family Psittacidae; genus Psittacus; species Psittacus erithacus. Next base: position 16,332 of record WYDI02017834.1, on the reverse strand, counting down.
GCAACAATGCTACAAAGTAAAAGCTTAAGGTAGCTTTTTCTTTATTTCACGTTGATGAGGACAGGAGAAAAAAACTTAGCTTTGAAACACCTGGAATTTGTTTATATCTCAGATTTGCTTTCCCTTAAAATGCTTTGAGAAAGCTCACTGATTACTATTTCTGTGTTCTGACAGTTACTGAAGGCATAAATAGTTATTCGCTTGTTTGCATGCACACCTGTACTGCCCCAGCACTGAGCTCCAGTCAGTGCACTAGAGAGGTGAGCATGCATAGGTTTTCTTCCCCCATTCTCACACTCAGGCTTCTCTGGTAGCCTCTACAGCTTTTGTACAGCCTTCACAGTACAGGGTGGTACTTTATTGCTCATCGCTTCTCCCTCAGATACATAGGTAACCTAGCAAATGCATACTATGCTTATCATATATACTCCTTGGCAGTTTTTAATTACTCAGATGTTATTTCCTGCAACTGTAAATCTTCTATTTCATATTTTGGTGGGATTTTTTCTTTCTCTGGCATAGCCCAATTATGAAAAGATTTATAAAGAGGAAGAATTTCTTTTTTTAATCCTTGAAGAGCACAATTAAGCTCTTGAGCACCTCACCTTCTTGGGTAATGCTCTGAAACAGAACAAAGGTTGGAAGAAAGCTTTTGAATTGTCTTTGCCTGCATTTTTTGGCAGCCACACAGTAGATGTTTTATTCAAAAGAGTCTTGTAAGACATTTACTTCAGAAGCTCCTATAGGCCACAAAACAGTTCTTGAAGTGGTGCAAAACATGGGGCTAATCAAGGGACTTGTCAATTTTTAGTGTCCTACATTTTTTTACTAAAATTTTGCAACTTACGAACTTCCTACAGAGAAAATCAACCTCTTTTTTTCCTTTCCTTCTATCCCATCTTAATGTTCCTTGACAATCTTAACCGTGGATCCTGTCTCCAAAGGTGTAACAAAGGTGTTTCGTGTAACACCTGAAAATGGGTAATTGATACAACTTAGGCACTTTGATCTTCTGCTTAAAGAGCACTTTGAAAGAACAATTTGCAGTCAAGAAAGAACAGCCAGATTTCGTTTTAACCCTTGATATATTAAAAATAGTACAGTACTTGTGTAGAAGTTTTGAACTTCATGAATCACTTTAATGTCAAATACAATCACATTAATTTCACATTTGCTTCCATGGACATATTAAGTTTTGTTCTGAAGTGATTCTGATTCCAAAACTTGCATAGTAGACTAAAGCTGCTTTTGTCTCTTGCTGTTTTTGAAAAGGTTCAGTAGAGAAACATGAGAACAGGGACTAAAGCCTGGATGTTTCCTCTCTTAGATGACTACCATAACCATCATACTAACAAGTGTCTATTTGTCTCCTACTAGCAGCTCCAGCTGCAGATTTGAATAACAGTGTATTTAAAACAGCCTATAATACTTAATTTCTTATCTCCCAAATAAAATAAAATGTGATTCCTCTGGAAAAACAAAAAAGCCAAATATATTTGAGATCACAAAAATCCTGAGGGAAAATCATCATGCTATTATCAAAAAACAACTGTGTGGGTGAGGCATAGTTCTGATTTTCCTCATTTTGAGTAGATGCATATTTTATAATCATTGCCTCCATCTGAGATGCAAACAGCAGCACAGTTTTGAATCTCATAATCTTCAAACTCTTTTAGCATATTTTCACCAGTGATGTTTATCTTTACATAGTTTTCAATTATTCCGTACATCTCATGGATGTGATTTTTTGAGCAAATTGTGGACTTTTGCAGTTTACTTAATGCTCTCCAATTGAAAGATCAATACTTGTTTTGCAAAACTGATTATAATCTCTTTCCTACCACACAAAGCTGCGTTTAAGAGTTTCATATTGCTTTAATCTCCTGTACTCATAGTACATTTTATTTCTGGCAGAGACAGACTACCTGTCCCAAATTGCTGCTCTTGTGATCTGTAGTTCTCAACTGGAAGTGCATGGATATCAGAGCAAGTGAACAAGTGGCAGCACTTTGTCTTTGAGAAGGACTCTGCTTTGAAATGTGGTCCTAAATTTTTTGACTGCAAGTGCATGCATTCTAGTTGCTTCATTTTTCTTAGTCTTAAGGAAAATGGGAAAGACAGGGACAATCCTAAGTGTTTTTCTTTACATGTTATTGTCAGTTATTTTTGATAAAGTGGTTAATGGCTATGGGGTATGCTATGTTTTTCAAAGCTTTAGTTTCACATATTTGTCCCAGATTATCTGCAAATGGTAATAAAATGCAGTAGATATATAAGATCTATAAGTAGATCTATAAGTTAGAAAAGACACCTCTACTATATAGCTTTTAAGTGTACTAATTCAAGATTTCTTAGAAATCAAGTACAAAATCTATTTAAGTTTCTATTAGATACATTAGTCCATGTTATCTAAATGTCATTATGGGATTTGAGGTAAATGTGGCAATTTTGTAAAAATCTGAATTAGCATTGAAAAGTACTTTTTTCACAGCCATGTAGGCTTACATCTGCCATGTCACATGTAACCTGGCTGTCACTTCTCCATGTCTTAGCAAGCATGTACCAGATCTAGGGACCAGGTCTAGTCATAAGAAAGTACATCAGTTTCCATATCTGTTCTGCCCTCAGCATGTCTACTAAAGATTGCCAGTAAATATAGTGATGTTTCCGTGATTCTTTAATGGTGTTTTTTATCTCCTTTTCAAGGACAAGTAGAACAAAATGAAGCAAAAAAACCAGGACAAGTCTAAAATTATTTACATGTTATTGATCTGTACAAAAGGTTTCAATTGTCTACTTTTAGCAAGCAGTGACAAATAATCTGGAACATGTGGAAAATTTTTTACCCCTCTTGAGTTAAAACATTTTACTCTGACTTTAAATTTTGATATATTGTTGTGTTATGTACAAAAGACTGTTGACATTATTCACATTATAATTTTGCATGGAAAATGTCAGCCCGCACTGGATTACTGGATGTAGCTCTTCACAGTACGTTAGCTGTTAATAAGGATCCTTTAGAAATGTTTTTAGAAGATGAAAATTTGAGATAATTTAGCTATTGGTAACAATTGTCTCAGTTTGAACAATACACACATTGTTGAGAATGTGTGTGATGGGGGTATTACTGAGAAATTGTGATGAAATAGGAGATACTGTATCTGTGACATAGACCTGTGAGTGAAGAAAAAACTCCTAAATTGACTAAATAGCAAGGTTGTCTTTCCCCACTCTGGCTTTGGGCCTAAGAGGTCTACCGGGATCATCTGCCAGATCTCCAAACCTGCAGTCTTAATTTAGGAAGTTTTTATATAGTAAGATGTAATTCCTGTTCTAATTTCAGCTAATTTCAACAGATACTGTTGAGGAAATATGTGGATCCTTTGCAGTGTCAAAAAGGGGGAATGGTGAAACTGAAGAGACTGATTTTATCTTTCAGTTGTATTCTCTACTGGTATGGTTCTGCTGGAAATGATTACAGCTAAATTTTTTTACAATCTAAAAGCTTCATAGCAAAAAATCATAGCAATATTAAAACATCTCAGTGTTATGTTACTAAAAGTACAATGTATGTTGAAAATAGGCTGTATTAAATTCTCTGTCGGAGGTTATCATAATTTCTTACTTACTCTGTGGTGTTGTTCCAAATTACAGCAATATCATTTCATGAAAACAAGATAGCTTTGACTGAATATCTGAAAAATATATAGAGATAAAATAAAATACTTTTTTTTTTAAATACTAGATAATGCTGCCTGAGATAATAACTAAATAATAATTAGTCACCTGTTAATATTTTTGTGAACTGAGCTATTTCAGATTTTAGAAGTATATTTATACCTGGAATCTAAAGTGAAAGCCTAAGCGGAGTTTCCATTTTTATGCAATTTGGGTGTATTATATATGTGCACTGCAAACATAATGATTATCAGTAACCCTTGTTATTGCCACTAAATGGAGCATGTTCTAGTGCAAAAAGTGAGTTAGCAGAATACTTGTTTTTCTAACACAGAAACAAACTGCTAACTTATAGGAGACCTGTTTTTACCTTGTCATTTTAGTACAGTTAATAAACCTAATATTTAATATTGGTCACATACCAGTAAATGACTTGTAAAACACACCACACGCCATCATACTGATGTAAACAATCAGACTTTTTTGAAAAATGTTGCTGCATCTAATTTCAAAGTAAAAGTAAAGTAATTAAAGTGGAAATGTAGGGTATTGAAGATGAATGAAATGGCATGGGTCATTTATTCAGCCTCTTTGCTGCTGCATATTTTTTATTACCTGTGTAATCAAGGAAAAAAAGTACTCTCGTGAATAATGTGAGGGAGCTCTACACTGCTGAGGTGATTCACAGCTTCATATGTAAACCTGACAGATTAGTTAGGAGACTGGCTACTCTGATTGCAAACTATAGTTGCGATATTGCTTTAATTGAATTAGAATAATTATACATTCTTCGAAGAGAAATGCCACAGTTGCATGATCATGCTAAAGCAAGATTTGTCTGTCTTAAGGTAATCCTAACTGAGGCTCCTTACTGTCTTTTAATATTGAGAAAGACTTGTGATAAGAAAGTATTCGGAGTGCAGATACTTAATTTTTCTTATTTCTTTTTAATAAATCTGTTGTGTGTCAGTTGCAATGTACTGAGAAGGGAGAAAAATTCAGGAAACTTTGAATGTTTATAGTAAGTTGTCTTGCCAGCAGTTCAGGTTCTTGTATTGATAATTTCCTTTTCTTTTAACTATGTTTTCTTTAAGGCCTTATTCGGTTACAAGAGCTCATCAAGGCTCCATCACGATACAATCTGAGACTAAAAATCCGTCAGTTACCAGCTGACACTAAAGATGCAAAGCCATTGCTAAAGGAGATGAAAAGAGGCAGGGAATTCCATGTAATCTTTGACTGCAGCCATGAAATGGCAGCGGGCATCTTGAAACAGGTAATCCTTATTTTGCTTTAGATGGCTTAATCTTTTTCATTCCTAATAAATAAAAATAATGGCATTTAACAAGCAGGGAAATTGTATGGCAGTTTACTGAGGCCTAACTGAAAATCAGTCAAGGATTTCAGGGGTAATTTTACTGGTGACACTAATGGTAGCTGCTTACATTACGTTTTTTAAAGAAACAGATTAATCGGTTTATGTACAGGGGAAAAGCTATGAAAAATTGGTACTTTGGCGAAATGATGTTTTAACCAGGATTTTAAATGCTTGCTTAGATTTTTTTTTTTTTTTTTAAATTGAAGCCTCTATATTGTAACTTTTAATCAGGTAGTGATATTTGAATAGTATGTTACCAGCAGGCCACATAAATGACTTCTACTGAGAGAACAGACTAACAGGTGTCTTTTAGAAGCATATTTTCCTTGCACTCCTAAAAGGACTACAAAACACCTGAATTCATTTGGGTAGGTGGTCTGAAAGTGTTTGCCTTGCTGTGTTCAAGTAAGATGAGTGGGTGAGATACAACAAAAGAGCAAATTTAACTGACTTTATATTGAAGAAGAGAATTCTGGTGATGTCGTCCAAGAGAAGGTGGCAATAGAGTGGTATGCAAAGGCAATATAGTGGTATGCATAGAAGACACGCCTTTCTGTGTCTTTAGTTCTATGAGCTAGCTCCCAAGACTGGGGATTTCTTATGCTCAGAAGCCATTTTCCCTACAGTTTTTTAATTGCACTATGTCTTTCAATAAGGAGGTTAGGAAGAACACCTAAACCAAGACAATATCCTATAGTTATAATGCATAGCTTTTAGTGACTTTATGTTTTTATTATGTTTGCTAGCATTATTTAATATCAAAACAAAATGTGCTTAAGATTTGAAAATATGTTTCTTTTTAAAGCTACTTAGGGGTATTAGTTTTAAATATTATTGTGGGATTCTAAATACACAAGTATAGGCATCTGCTAGAAGAGTGTTGCAATTTTTGTCAAAGTCTTGTCTAAAATATCATAAAACCTAATCTGCAGCTGATATTTGGAATTCATTTTAGCTTTTAACTCTTCTTTGGACAAGTTACAGACTAGCAACTTGATAATTTTTCAGACAATGTCAAAAGTAAAAAGGCTCTGAAAGCCTCCAGGACTCTGATGATTCTTTTGTGTAAAAATTCTGGTATTGTGAGAATTGTTTAATTGTTGCCTTCAGTATATTTAAGGAGGTGTATCAGGTAGCGACTTAGCAAAGAATTCCTTTGATAATTCCTGGAAAGGAAAAAAAATATTGCTTACATGTGTAGCGTTTTTTACAGTGCTAAAATTGGGTAAAAATCATTGCAGATACTAAAATGATTGAATAAATCATACTAGTCTAAGGCAACTTTTGTGCAGAGCATGAAAATGCGATTTTCAGGTGAACATGTACTTTAGAGTGATGACATATCCATAGTTTATTGCTTTAAAATTGTATCTAGAAATATTTGTTCTTATGCTTAACTGTTAATTTGAAATTGCATAATTAATCCAAATCTATGTGGTACTGCACAGTTAGCAAGACAGGTGAAGGCACTTGATAGATACCTGAGTTTCTAGAGTAATGTTATGAATACCTGTTCTTCATTTTTACTGAAGTATTATCTATCTTGCTCTTTCAAGCTTGACTCAAGAATATATTCTTCCATGGTTGGAAAAATATCTACACATATAATATAAGCCTGGGTCCTTCTTTTAAATGCATAGTATTGTTCATCAAAATAGAAAAAATATTTCCTATTACGTTATTCTTTCTATGGGAAGTATTCAATAATGAATGAAAGTATTGTCAACTCAAATTTTGTGTGGCAACTTAATGCATCCATTAGTATGTAAAACTCTAAGGCTTTTTCACATTTACTGCACTAAACAGTCTAATAATATTCTTTCTATCAGAGGATCTGATTCATAAATTCCTTTAATAGTCAGTAGTCTGCTCTAACTGCTAGGAAATTACTTGCTTGACCTAATTTTAGCATAATTCCAACCCTATAGTGTTATCCCAGTAGTGTTCTTTTGCAGCTTTTCATTGGCCATGTAAGTGTGATAAAAATGTATTATGTGACCTCGGAAACATTAATCTTTTGTTTATTTTTTCAAGGCTTTAGCTATGGGAATGATGACAGAATACTATCACTATATCTTTACCACACTGGTAAGTGGCTTGTAAAAACATAGTGATGACATCTAACAAAGATGTTAGTTTATTTAATTATATTACTTGACAAAGTGAAAAAGGTCTCTCTGGAATAGGGTGTGAGTACAAGATGTTTTCTCTGTTTCTTATGTTCAGTGAAAGCCCATCAGGATAGTTTAATTATTGTTCAGCAGTGTGCCCTGGGAAACTGATAGTACTGAACAAGCAACTGACTCTGTAGCACTGCAGTTTTTAACTTTCATGCAGGCTTAAGTATATAATTCACAATTGCTTATTTATGTTATGAATTTTGTACTTTATCTCCTTTAGATAGTTGTATGAGAAAATTTTAAAATTTTCTATTCCGTATTTTTAATGCAATATTTTACAAGGTAGCTCTTCACTGTCATATAATTCCTGAATAATTTGGTGTGAATATTAGCAGCATTTTATTAAACAGTTCACACGAACTTTTTACGCACATGAATTCTGCAGTATTCTTTGGTGTCCATTGTAAAAGTAACTAGGAAGGAATCATTCTTGGAGCAATCAGATTTAACATTTGCAATAAATGAACATTTAAAATGAGAATGTTCTTACAAAACATAACAAACATGTATATGAAGTCCTTTTTTATTGTTCACCACAGCCTAACTAAGAAATAGTTTAAAAGCTGCTAAAATAGTACTTTAGAAACTACAGTTGTGCACATTTCGCGGCTTTCCATTGTGTTCAAATTTGCATGTTTAGATTGCAGTTCATTTTAAGGTTCTTAAATTACAAGTCATTTAAAGCATAAGACAGAGGTGCCTTGGTAAAACCATGCTTGAAATGACCTATGTTTAAAGTCACATACATGTTTAAGTCCTTATAAAATGTACCCTTTGTGATAGGATGGAAAGTTCATCTCAGAATCACAAAACAGAAGTTCATGGAAAATATTAGCATGGAAATAGCTCGTTGAATAGAAATTTATTTCAAAATAATCTGCGAAGTTCATTGGAACTGTAAAGGCAAAATACCCTGCACAAGTACCTGTTTCACTTTAGAAGAGTAAGCTATCACTTACAGATTTAGAATTGCATACACCACAGTTTCTTTCACTAGTCTATCAAAATGGATTCTAGATGATTCCAGGGAATTTTTTATAGCTTCACTTTTCATTTTTCTCTTGGTGAAAATAGCTTCTTTAAGTGGTATGCTGTCCACTGGAATTTAATTTTTACACTAAAAGCTATGTTTAAAAATCATGGGTTTCTGTCATTCTTATTTCCTTATTAGAACATTAGGGGTTTTTTTAGGAGAGACAGGTATTATATTGATTTAGAGCTGTGAAAAGATAATTTAGTGTGCACAAATGGATGATGGATTCGCAATGGAGCTGTTGAACTAGCATCAGATGTCAGTTGTTTGATTTATTAATTGTTTCTTATCTGACATGGTGAAAGTCCTATCAAGTAGATTTTTCCAGTCAGTGTTTGCAGCAATCTTCTGTGTGTTCTCATCTTCATTGATTCAGGGTCTAATGCAGTAGCTTGTAAATACAGACCCATGTGTATTTATAATATATGCGTAATATTGTTGTGTATATTTATTATATTCTAGTGTAAACATTTATGTGTTTGGATGAAATAATTACATCTGAGGTTCTGAGTTTTTCACAGTAAAACGAGAGAATTTTTAGAGGAAAGATGTAACACAGTTGCATATCTCAGGTGTTATACATGGAAGATGGTATCATAATTGCTATCTGTAATTAAAAGTGGCTGATATTTTTGTGGGCTTATTGATGTTAAAAATGAATAATGAATTGTAGTCTGGCTTTCTGTAGTACAGTATTTAATCTTCTTCATCTCTAACCAATAAGCAAAATGGATTCAGAAAATGTTAACACTTCAATTCCATGGAAATTTATAATATGTTAAAGTGACAGCAAAATATAAATTAAGAGATTGAGATGAATGACTAAATATGAATTATGTGCAAAATTCCTATGCTCAATTAAACTAAAATTATGTTACAAGACAGTAATGTCTTACATAGAACCTTGATTATTTCACTTCAAAAATATTTAAAAGGAAGCAGAAAGTTTGTTTATCATGGACATAGCTAGGCCTAGTGACTCATGACTGGTTTTTTTCATCAACTTTATATTTTTTTTATTTCCCTGTGTTGAAAACATGATCTTAGATCTGGGTTTCCTGAAGACAAGTACCTGTTCTACATTGTTTCTAAGAATTCTGTCGAAGGATTAGAATAATCTCTACTTGCTTGATCTAAAATTTGATTAATTTTATATATATTAATTTGTATCTGCCTCTTTGTGTGTTGTGGGATTAAGTATACAGACACAAGTATGTATGTATTGAAATACATTAATTGGCAAAGTTTATTCTTGCAAAGATAAATTCCTAGTTAAAGATATGTCCATATTTGGAAGTACGAGTGATAACTGTGAAAAATTCTTTTGGTTAAATTAAATCCAGTTACCTTCTCCCTCCTCTTTCCCCTCCCCAGTTTATCGTATAGAGATCAACATGTTCAAGTTTCATAGAAAGTGAAGGTACAAGGAAAGTCTTGTTCTTTTTATCTTATGATTTGAAGTCTTTTATGGTAAGCCAAAGAAGTAGCAATTAATAATAGTATTTTTAGCAAATAATAATAATATTTAAGCTATTTAACTAGTAGGGGATGCAGTTCTGCAACTGGATTTAGCATTTCCTGAAAATCTGGTTTGTTTTGGTTTGTTTGGTTTTTGGTTTTTGTTGAGTTTTTTTGTTGCTTTGTTTTGGGGTTTTTGGTTTGGTTTTGTTTTGTTTTGTTTTTCTAAAAAAGGCAGTTGAAGCTGTTCTTTCTCTCTGATTCAGATTACTCCCCCTATAGGTTCAGATGAGTTCCTTGCACACAGTCACAGGGTCCATGTAAACAAAACATATTTCCTAGCATATATGTATATATATATCACTGTTACTCTGTAAATTTCAGTGCTGTCATCTAGGGAGATGGTCTAACAATTGAAATGGGAATTGCAGTGTATTAAAGAATTTATATGATGGCCATTTTTTTCAGGACCTGTTTGCCTTGGATGTGGAACCCTATCGGTATAGTGGTGTTAATATGACTGGATTCAGAATTCTAAACACGGAAAATACCCAGGTGTCGTCTATCATTGAAAAGTGGTCTATGGAGCGCTTGCAAGCACCTCCTAAGCCTGATTCAGGTTTGCTGGATGGATTTATGACGGTATGAATATCAGTGTTTAGTTCCTTTCTTTGTATATGTTTGTGAAGCTAAAAAAAATTTAAACATTTTATTTCTGTTACTAAAACTTTTGGGGGGTATGAAAGTAAATATTATTATAAACATGAGTAAGAGAGTAACTGCGGTGTTTCTGCTTATCTGTAGACTGAATATATGGTCATATTAACTTCCTTTCAAAATTACACTTACTGTATTTTCTCCAAATGACAATGCCGTATTTTAAATATCTAATTCATCTAGTCACAATTACATACATCCAAATAAACATTCATTTCTAGGTTTTCTGTGAGTTTCTGCTCATTACTTGGAATTAGAATTACAGTGTCAGGAAGGGAATTATTTTAAAATATATCTTACATTAGAAGCCCTTCAGTTTTCAAGTTTGTTGAAAGATCTAATTTCCACTTTGTCTCTGAGCGATTCGTAACATCTTTGCTGTCAGAGTTCCACTGTTATTTGAATTTTTTTATATATATTTTTTGAGAAGTGTTTTCATGTTCCTTTTGACAAATAGCAAATTTTGTTTCTTGAAGTTACCTATCAGTTATCTATCTTATGTTAATAAAGCCACATAACATGGCTAATCATTTGAACAAAATTTTTCTACTTAAAAGTTTCAAAGATTTTATAGTCATTAGATACTAAGTGACAATCAATATTTTAAGAAGTTAATTTCCTTTTCATCTTGTTTTTAGAAAATTACACTTTGCAGAGCAAAATACTTTTCTTATAATTGCTTGTATACAGTCTTGCACTTCCCATAATACAATACTTCAAAAGTTACATTGTTCGTTTCTGTAAATAATTGCAAATAAGCAAATGAACACACCAAACTTTCAGATTTGTGTAACATATGCATCTGGCTTACATATTAGCTGCTGTTCGATATTTTAACTCATTATTTCATGCTTTCTTGTTTGCATTAATATTTTCATTCTTTGATTTTTTACCTTTTTTAATTCAAAATTTTTAGCAGGTCAAATCACTCATTGTAGTTTTATATTTTATGCCATGATCAAAGATATAATTGATTTCAAACCTTCAGATAGTTACCAAGATCAGTAGCGATAGTTACCAAGATCAGTAGCAATAGTTACTTTATCAGAACATAGGGCTATGGTAAATAAAATCAGAGAATAATAAATGTTGGAATAGAGTTCTGTGGGCCAGTCACATTTATGTTATCTTTTTTGGTGCTGTAAAGAAAGTGCTGTTCTTGGAAAAGCTTCTGATGTGAGGCAGAAACCTGTTATTGCTAGATGAATGTGTAAGAACAAACTTTAAGCCATTACTTCACCTCAGGGTAGGAAAAGGCAAAGAAGTGCCTACAGGTTTCTCTTCTGGACCCTTAAGAGCCCTCTTTGTTAATTCAAGTGGAACCGTGTATTCATGCAGCCTGTGATGAATATTTTATGGGGATTCTTTATGTTGATAAAGGATCTAAATGTACTGTGATTACCTGAGTTTTAGGAACCTGAGATAGAATTTAAAGGCCTAATAATCTTAAAAAGTGTTGAGTGCTTACAGATCTTTAATAATTTGTCCATTAGATACAGAAAAAAACAGGTGTATAACAAAGTCATGTCATGACATAATTGCATATTTTTTTTCCTGTGCTTAGAATAAAATAAGTCATTTTATTGACCTATTAATTATAAAATTAAGTTTGTAAAATCTGGCTTGTTTCACTGTTGTGTATTTTGCCAGAAATGCATTCAGGAATTAAAGATTCTACATAGATATTGATGCTGTTATGGGATACTCTAACTGATATGGTCTGAACTGAGAACTTGTTTTATTTTCACTGCTTGATAATGACTACAGCTTATTCAGAAAAATATTATATAAACCTGCTTAATGGGAGTGCATTTTGCTTGAGCCACATAGCTAAATGGAATTTAATCAGGTATTAAAATTCCTGAAACTTGAGAATTTGCCAAATAAAAACCTGAGGTTTGTATATGTCTGAGCATTTAGAGATCTCAGTGAAAATTAGATGGTTTCCAATGCAGTTACGTATCGCAAAGTTGTAAGTTCTGGTGGTGTTATGCCCTCCTACTTCTGACTTTGCCATTATATGCCTGACTTTCCCACTTAGCCATCATGACAGAGTTAGAACTATCAATTTAACTCTGACATTGTGTTCCCTTAGTTATGATTCATAGAGTTCCCAGTTATAATTTTTGTTTCAGTTTGTTTTCTGTAGTCTTGTATAGCTCTCTAATTGCTATGTAATTTTCCTATAATTATCTGACCTTTAGTATCCCAATGTGAGAAAATGTGGGTATAAAATTTCATCTTGTTTCTTTGGAATGTTCCAAGTCAAATTTCCAAGTATCGATCTTAAATTATGAAGACTGAATATTTTTGTTGAATACTAACAGTATTGTCATCTGTACTGTATTAACGGAAAGTTATTCTAGGAAGTAGAAGAGTGACATACTATTTTCAAGGAACTTTACTTTGGTATACTTGACTTCTTATTTTTGAGTCCATACAAATTGCACACAAAAAGAGAAAAAATGCCACAAATCCCTGAGCATAAATGATCTCGTATATTTATATATGACAACTGTGATTCAGACCAAGCACAGAAGAGCATTAATAAAGTGTTCTGAGTTAAGATTTTTTTTTTACTGTGCAACTATTAATCTTCCAGTTTTCTGTGCATCAAGTCAGAACTTAGCATGTATAATTAAGGTGACCTAACAAGCCCTGCTGCTTCATTAATGGAAAGTTGTCCTTCCTAATTACTTTTGCTTATCATCTGATTTAGCTATATGCTTTTATTTTACATGGAAAAGAGTGTAATTTGTGTATTCTGACAATTACTGCTGTTGTTTAATGTTCACTTTAGTAGCTGTATATGGCAGGTGCAAGAAAGCACTGTGCTATTTGATGAATGCTATAGATGAAGTCAGTATTAAAGAAAAATCATAGTTTTGATCTGATTTTTTTTATAGGCTGCTGTCATGGTTTAAGCCCAGCCAGTAACTCAGAGACACACAGCCACTTGCTCACTCCCTCCTCTTCTTTCCCCCACTCCAGGAGGGCTGGGGAGGAGAATCAAAAGAACGTAACTCCCATGGGTTGAGATAAGAACAGCACAGTAACTAAGATATAACACAAAAACACTACTGCTACCACCAATAATAATAATGAAAAGGGAAATAACAAGGGAAGAGAATACAACCGCTCACCACCTGCCGACCGATACCCAGCCCAACCTGAGCTGCTGTCTGGGCCTTGCAGGTAATATCCCCCAGTTTATAGTGGGCATGACACGCTGCGGTATAGAACATCCCTTTGGCTAGTTTTGGTCAGGTGTCTTGTCTCTGCTTCCTCCCAGCTTCCTGTGCACCTTCTCACTGGCAAAGCATGAGACTGAAAAAGCCCTTGATCACAGCAGACATTACTTAGCAGCAACTAAAAACATTGGTGTGTTATCAGAGTTGTTCTCAGACTAAATTCAAAACCATATCACTGGACCAGCCACTAAGAAGGAGAAAAATGAGTGCTTCTGCTGAACCCAGGACAGCTGCTTAGCAGACTGGAGCATTATTTAGCTGTATGTTTTCTCTTTCTGCTCTTAAATCTCTTTTTCTGCCACTCCTCCCTTTCCCCCCACGTCATATATTTTTTAAAAATTTCTCCTTTTTTTTTCTGGACGTAGAGTGCTTTTCAAGCTTAGGTGCTCTCCACCCTGAAACAGTATTTCTCAGGAAGTGAAATCTATTTGTAATAAAATATGAGTGATATTAAATACTCAGGGAAAAAATGCAGAGATCTATTGCATACCCAGGATGGTTCACTCATGTATATGAGATTTTCATCTTAAAAAAAAAAAAAGAAAGAAAAAAACCAGATAAGATTTTATTAATAAAGATTTAACATTTTAAAAGCTGACATATGGACCTCCTCAGATAAGGGGAACAAATCCAGGGATATTGTCTTTAAATACATAATTGTAATAAAGATGCAAAAATTATGAGAAGTGCTAATATCTCCATACATTGCCATTAATTGAAAGAATATACAGATGCATTCACTCCACAGAGCTGACTAGGAAATTCATTTCAAAAATAGCCATTTTGAGGGATACAGTAGAAATGCTGAAGTTATAATTGCTTTGGAATTTGAGAATGAAAATGAAAGAGAGAATAATGTTGAATTCGTAAATGTGTAGGTATTTTCCCCTAAGGAGCTCTCCATATTTGCACACCTAAAGACTTGGAGAACACATTTATATATGCTTACTTTGTTCTCTATTTCCTTTGATTAGCTTTGCTAAGCAACCTCTCAGTGTCCAGACCTTATGAACATCCTGTGAAGTCTAGTTTATCTGAATGTTCACCTTCTTAGCTTTGTTATTTCAATTCAATAGTCTCAAAAGTTTTGTTGAATCCAATGGTAAGACTAGAATTGCTAAAAAAACCCCAAGTATGGCTGAAGGATGAGCATAGATGCACAACAGTGCCATATTTTCAGTTGCATTAAATCTATGTGTTTGAAAAATCCTAACACCCTGTATTGAATTAGACCAATACATGAAGACAGTGTTAAATGGTCAGCTCTAATCAGGTGAATCAGCCCAAGAATCATGTTAAACTAGTTTGGTTAAGCTAATGCAGCTGGAAAATATACTTTATCCCACCATGGACAAGGCTGGAAAAGATTGAGAGTGTTAAGGAAGGTTTTGAAACCATGGCACTTGAAGCTTAAGAGCCATCTGAAACATAAGAATCTAGAATTAAAAAAAGCTATTCAGTTTTTCTATTATGATATAACCAAGGCTTAATGATGGAAACATACTCTATTAGCAATACTAGTATTTTGTATATTTAGCTAATTTTATTTTTTAATCAAATTTTGTCCTGTACCTCAATTTCTTAGTTTCTTCTTTCAGTGTTCTCCAAAATTCACTGCTTTGCTTTCCTCCCAAATGAAGCAAAAATTTATGGCGCCATCCAGGGTTTTCTTTCAGCATGCTTCTGGGGTTTGACTTACTTAATTCGTCCTGGATGTAAGGATATTCAGTAACTGTATAAACCGATATAGATAGTGGGGATCAGCATGTTGGCACACTCAGAGTGTGTTTTACTCATGACCATTTTGTCTGATCTTGAAAGTTATGAGGAGTCGTGTTTGGGTCTTGTCTGGGGTTAGACAACGATATAGGAGGGCCAAGAGATTTTCCCCAAGGCTGGACAATCATGAGTGGCAGAGCTTCTGGGACAGTATGGGCAAGTATCTAGTACACTGGTCCCCTCCAGTGCTTTGGAAGTGTTGGAGATGGAAGGCAGCCATATGGAGTCCCCAGTGACAAGTTTCAGAAACTGCTGAAGGGGAGGGTGAATTATATTTGGCCTGGTGGGCCCATAACACTTCAGGCCATCAGAGCAGAGATGCAACATACTCAGGATCGAGGGGTGGACTTGGCAATGGACTCTACTGCCCAGCTTGTTCAAGAGTGTGAGCACTGCCCACAGCCTCTCCGGCTCTGAAAGACTGTTGCAAGAGATGAAGCCTGACATCATGGACAGGATGGACTCAGCAGCTTTATAGGGATTGGTCCATGCAATAAGGAAAGATCTCTCTGTCTCTCTGTGTATGTATACATGTATATATATGAGAAAAGAGTGATGGTATATTGAAAATATGGGATCTGAGCATGACGTGAATGGTATGGAATAAGGGGTGGGTACTGTCCTGGGTTCAGCAGTAGCAGTCATTATTCTCCTTCTTAGTAGCTGGTGCAGTGCTGTGTTTTTGACTTTTGGCTTGGGAACAGCACTGATAACACCGATGTTTTTAGCTGCTGCTTAGAATGTTTAGTCTGACCAAAGACTTTCTGAGTCTCATGCTCTCCCAGGGAGGAGGAGAAGCCAGGAGGAAGCAGAGACAGGACACCTGACCCAAACTAGCCAAAGAGGTATTCCATACCA
>WYDI02017832.1:0-28025 GCA_009867235.2 Psittacus erithacus | reverse complement strand
GCTGAAAGTTAGAAACACAGCGCTGCACCAGCCACTAAGGAGGAGAAAAAATGACTGCTACTGCTGAACCCATGACAACGGTAGAGATGGAAATTAGATTTCCTGAAATTCAGAACTGAAACATTCCCCTTAGAAGTAGCACAGATTACTGCAATTAATAATGTATCTGAAAAGGCTCATATACATGTGGATATACATGCATGTGTATGCATCTTTATCTATCTCTGCATTTCCTAGAAGCTGGTTTAGGAGTTTGGACTGGAAAAAAATCTGCCTCCTAGAGAGAGCTCCACTGCATTTAGTTAGGCATGACATGGCCACAAATACTAATCAGCACAGCTGAGACAGCATCAACACTTCATTGACCACAGAAGAATTCAGTTTCAATGTGGGATGTAAAGGTAGAAGAACTGCATCCATTTGGGTGTTACTGAGGCTACAGAATCCACAGCATAATACACTGCAAGGGAGAACAGATGAAAAATCACTTGCAGATGTAACATTCACAGGGAGAAAGTGGGGGATCCAGGAGGAAATATGAAGGAGAGAACTATGGAAAACTCTTACAGCCTTGAAAAAAGCCTAAATGAATGTTCACAAGAATGCATTTTTCTACTTACCTAATATAAACAACAGAGTAAATTGTGAAAACTGGGTCCTACGTATCTGGAAACTTGACCAGTTATTCCTGATTACCTTGATATAACTCATGCCATGTGGCTTAAATGAAGCCATGGTAGATATGCAGCTTCTGTCAGAAAGAGAACATTTAGTTATGTGAATCTGATTAAAAGCTGATGCATTTTAACAATGAAAATAAAACATCAGTTAAAAATGATAATGAATAATTTTAAAAAGCTGAAGATGTCAGGGTTCATTACTTAAGGGTTGAATTCTGAGTGCACTCTGTCACTCATCTTCCCCTTTATGGAGAGTTCATTGAAGAAAAATGGGAGGAGGAATGATGAGGGGGAGAAAATGGTGATTCCAGCAGATCCCATGAAATTACGCACATTTTTTCTCAGAGACTGAGGTTAATCTTTTCTAGTTATAGTTGAACTTTATCTGCCTTGATTTATAAAAGGTGTTTTGTTTGTTTTTTTTTTTCTGAACTTATCCCTGGTTTTCCAGTATAAAATTTTACATTCAGTGTTCTCTCCAGGACCAGGTAATTTAGTTTCCCTTTATCTATCTCCATACATTGAACAAGCAGCAATGATTAGATTGACAGAGCATCACTGTTTGCTCAGCAAGAATGCCTATTCACCCTAACCCTTCTGTTGCAAAATCTGAAACCTTTGCGTTATATACTTCTGCTTTGTATCATCTTCCCTCTTGTACAGGATAATGCCACTTTCAAAAAAGCAAGTTCTATGAAGAGTTTTTGCTTCAATTAAGTATTTAGACTTGCCATTAAAAAGTAATTCTTGAGTCAAAATTCCGTGGGAGAAAAAGTGAAGAATCCACTCATAGGCATTTGTGAGGCAGATTGCTTTCATAATGAAACTTCTAATGCTGTAAATGCTGTAGAAAAGGTGCCTGTTGACAGAAATGCACCTAAGCAGTTCTTTCAAAAGTCTACAGTCTTCTTAGCTTCTGTTGATAAAACCAAGCTTCTCCAATGTTACTAGATTTCAGAGAAAGTGGGTTATTTTTTGGTTGTTTGGTTGGGGGGGGGGTGTTGTTGGGTTTTGTTTGTTTGTTTTTTCTTTTTTTTATTTTTTGTCAGATAAATATGCTTATTTCTTGAAGCTACTTGTCAGCAATAACATATGAGAATGAAATATGCTCCTACACACATCTCAAGAAATGTAAATTGGTGTTTTAGCGAAGATTTTACTGGTATTAATAGAATCCTATAGGAGAATTTGTGCTATTTGTAATCTTGACACAAATGCCTTTCTCACGGTCCTTTTGAATAATTTTTACTGCTTTTGTGTCTCATTCTCCATTCCTGATTGCTATCAGGTAGACAGTTCCTTCTTCACCATCTTTAACTTTTATGAACACAAATTAAATCCCTCTTGAGAAGACCTTTTTTCTGATTCTTCCAGCCAAGGAAGTGTCTGAAGCAAACAAAAAAAGATCATTGTCGCACAAGTTGTGAAACTCACTGCAGCGACAGTTTGGAAGACAGAAGCTTAAGTGTTTTAGAGTAAGAATATCAATGTTTGTGCAGAGCATGCCTACAGTAATGACAGTAATGTTTAATCTGATGGTTGCATCCAGTATGTTCCAGAAGGTCCATCACCTCCTGTCTATAGAGGACCTAAGACAGCTGTCTGTCTTTAATGGTCTTTTCCTGAACATTTTACACTTGACATTGTTAGAAACATGATGAGGGACCAGGTAGCTCTTTAAAGCGCACCAATACTTTAGTTCCTGTGTATTCTTTCTTGCCTTCAAGGCCCCTTTTCTTTTTTTATGATTTACATCTGTGGTTGTCTATGATATATATTTTTATAGTTGTTTCTACTTTTTTTCATGGTAAACTGAAATGGAAGGTTGTTCTGTGATAGTGTGAGATTCTCTTACATAGCTGACTTCTTAAAATCTAATGGTTAATTCTTGAATGGGAAGTGGTTTCTGCAGATTTGGTAATATCAAAGGGAAGATAGTGTCTCAGGAATAGAGAAGATGGAAAGGATTTATCATCAACAAACTCAAGGACCATAGCCCAGAAAATTCTTTGGTTTTTATATCTGTTCCACTGGTAAGGGAATGTCTTACAGGTAGAGAGCAAACCCAGAATGATGTTTAACTGGAATAATTTTCAGTAAACAATTACTGGTAATTTATCCAAACATTAATTATTTAATGTTTGTAGAGATCTTAGACTATATATGCATTTCAATATAACCACTTACGGATGTTATCTTAGGGGCTGGCAGGGTAATACTGCAGACTGACTGAAACCTTTTGAGCTCATCAGCATGACATCAGCAAGTAAAACCTCTGCCGTGCTTAGATCAGAGAATGCTTTCCTTGTAGCTGGTGAAACCAGTTGTACAACACTGGCTTTGAGTCCATGTGGAGGAGGATGGCAAAATGGTAAACTACACATTAGACAACTGATATATACAGAGGAGGGCAACCATGCAGGAAAACACGAAAATCTATTGCTGAAAAACTGTCAAACAGGTGTCCATTAATGTCAGGGGAAGTTTTGGAGATGGGTATTACTGGTATTAATCTAGTATGTTCAACTACTTCCAGCTTACATGGACATTATCTGGCTTTTACCAGTGAGATTTGTCAAATATTATTCTGCCACCTATGTGTTTGAGCAATTTCGTTGCCAAGTGTAATATTGTGCAACACAGGGCCAGGAATTGCTGACATAGTGCGACAGTTTCTCTGTGCTTGTTGTAGCATCACGACCTGCAACATGCTAAACTACCACTCTCTTGTAAGTGAGAAGCATTGTCAAATATGGTGAGCCAATTTTCCTCCTGTAGATCCTTGGTGCTGCAGTTACGAATCCTGCTCTTGTGCAGCCTGAGTGTGCAAAAGGGAATGACATTCTTATCAGTACCAAATATATCTGTGCTTACTGAAGGCTATATAGAGGCTTCTTTTTGTCTTAGAAATCTATTGCAGAACTTCAACCTGGGTTACTTGAAATAATAGGGTTGTCAGTAATGTGATATTTTTTGAAAGACAGTGCAAATTACACCCTTTTGCAAGAGCCTGCTGGGTGATAGCAGAAACAAACAATAGAAACGAGGCAGACCAGTAAGAGGAAGCAAACATAAATCTAAGATGCTGAATCCTAGGGAGACAAGAGTAGCTTCCAGTATGAATAATTCTGCTTCTCTTAATTTATTGCCTGTCTTCATCCACCAGCCAGCATTTCTATTATTCCATAGGGTATTCTATTACTAATTCAGATCAATACTAAACTTCCAAAGGTACATCATTTTTCAGTCAGTTTTTTGCATATAATAGTTTGAAGGTGTGGACACTAAAGAGAAACAAACAGCAATGCTAATTTCAGTATTCATTTGTACATCAAACTTTATTTTGCACAAGTCTTCTTCTATTCAGTCTTTGTCAACACAACAGCATACTATTTAAATGTGCATTTTAATTGACTATGATTTGACTACAAATATTGTCCTAATGAGTTCTGGGTATAAAGTGAAGAACTAAACGATGGAGCCTTGTTTTGGAAAGCCTGTCGTATTTAGTTCTGGTTTAGTAAATGAAGCAAGAGTTCACAAAATATTTACTAGCATCAGGAAAACTGTATATGGTTCTGTATATAGCTAGAAGGATTACTGATAGGTTTTCAGACAACGTTATGGGTCATAATGCCACTGTTTCAAAGTGCAGGGCTTATTTTAGATTAATTCTGAAGAAAAGGTGCTATAAGGAATGTTTGCTGTACAAGAGGCCTTAAGTAATATAATCTCAGCCCTTGTGAATGTCATAGAACATTGGTTCCTGTCTTTTTTATTTCCTAAGTAACTTTTAGGTTCCTGGTAAGTCTTAGGCTTATTCTTTTAATCACTTCACAGTGCGTAGAGCTGATGGGTAGAGGTCTAGAATATTTCCCCATCCCCACAGGCATTTTCACAGTGCAGCTGTTGATCATGTGAACATATTCATGTTTCTTTCACAGCTGACACTCTGCAAATGTCTGGCATGCCTGGAGATGGTAGATGTGTGTTCAGAGCAAAAAGAGCTTTCTTCTCATAAGGACAGCATGTCAATTTTCTAAGAAATGGAATTTGAAGTGAAAATACAGGTTTCTTCAATTGCATTAAGACAATACAGACCATCATTGAAAGAGAAGAAAGTGTGTCACGCTGGGGTATGGATTGAGTAATCTAGACACCAGAAAAACAAGTAATTTCTTTATTTTTACTTCCTTAGAAGTGAAGGGTTTCACAGATTTTAAATGTTTAGCTTGTCTCACCTCACTTTTTTTGTGAGAGATTCTCCTTTGCTAGCTCTTTAAAACTCTCTTTTCCTGTGAAGTTTATTAAAATTTTGACAGCTGTCAGACTAGGGATGTGCTGAGAATGCTGCCTATCACACTGACCAACTGTGTCACTGCTTCTTTGTTCTTCCATCTGTCTTCTTTTTCCATTTGTCATTTTTTTGTCCCAGTCATAAGTGCCTTTGCGACAAGTAACATTTTTGCAAGGTGTTTTGTACAGCACGTATGCAATTGCTCCTGATGCATATCACCCACTTGTGTTTTGTTCCATTTATTTGGTTCCCTTTTCTAGCTGAAAAACTCCTACTAGGTGAAATAAGATCAACCCCCTGTCATTCCAAATACAGAAAATCTCATATGAATGCAATTAGAATGTTGACAAGAGTCTAAAATATTTAAAGAAGACTCTCCAAGGCATTAACTTCTGTCTGTGCTTGCTTTTTCACTAAAGCAGAGCTCATGCCTTTATGCAAGGATTGAATAATCCAGTAAACTAATTAGCTATACCTTCTGTCAGTTTTTTGAACCATTTCATTTGAAAGTGCATGAATGTTTCCCTCTGTAACCTAGTGAACCTAATATAAGACAGTGAATTGTCATTTGAGCTAATCTAACCATATTCTTTTCTCTAAGGAAGTAATAAGGCTACAAGGACACATTATTGCATATCAGATTTTTCAGGTCTTTTGTGTTCAGTGAAGCTCATTTAAACAAAAATCTGATAAAGGAATAAATATGTAATGATGAGTAAAATAATGCATACCGGGTTTAGATCACATATCTAATACTAATGTTAGCAGACTTAGATTATTTATGATTCAGTATTCTACATTGCATAAATCACCTCACTGAGTATGGTAGACTTATATGCCAGCAAAATGCACAGCTTTGTTTAAGGTTAACCCTTAGAACACATATCTGTTCCCACAATCTTCTTTTCTTCTGGTAGTGCGTGCTCCATAAGTACCTCTGAACCGCTGATCTTTCTCATTTTTTTTTTCAACAGGAAGGATCCAGGCTACTGCTGACTTTCTGCTTGCCCACCACCTTGCTGAAGTCTATGCTTCTTGGTACTTCTCACAACAGTCCTCTCCAGCTGCTCCAGGCAGTGAGCCAGCTGGCTGCTTTGCAATCACACCATCTACCTGCTTGAATAATGAAGATATGTCACCTTTTGTACTACTGCTCTGTGCGTGAATCCTTATCCTGTCCTGATGGTGTTATTACAGATGAGGAATATTCTCTAGTCATATGAGGCACATAGATACATGGACTTATACATAGATACATGCATTGCCTCACCAATGGATGTCTTGTTCTGAGAGCTATTTATTGTCTTGAAACAGTCCTTGATATTTCAAGTGATATTTTGTCATTTCTTATATATATTCTATTTGCCAAACATAGGCCAGCTACAGAATGGCCAGTTACTAGGTACTCAGCTATGCTGTAGGTCTCTGAAGCTGTAGGGAAGTGGATTTTTACCATTTGCCAAAGTTTTTATTTTGCCAATTTGTTTTAAAAACCCAACAAAGCAAACCCACAAACAATCGAAAACCCCTAACACTCCCAGCTCCCACCACCTTTCACTATTAGAAACAAAGCAAACCTCTTCTTTTATACCTTGAGAGATTTTATGTGTCTTTCTTGCAGGTTGCATTTTTAGAGGGGAGGGAAAGGAATGGAAGAGAGGCTTCAGCGTCTGAATAATAAGTGCTCTTTTTTCTGTGTAAAAGCTCTTCAAAAATGAAATGGATAAATTTTGCCAAGTCACTATTAAGCAGAAGAAAATCTGCAAAGTAGCTTTACTGTAAATGCTAACATGTAAGGACTTACCTGTCTGTTGCTTGGCAGAGAAGCAAAATCCACTACAGGAACTCCCAGTATAGTTTGGTACCTTCTTACATATTTTAATAAGAAAAGATATATTTATTTAAGAAAAAATACTTTTATACCTTCCTATATACATTTCAAGGCATGAGACCTGGTCTTACTCACATAAACCCTTATATGTGTGTCCAATCCCATCTTTCTTAAGTCATGCCATAACACTGAGGGAAAAATTATATGCATACAATTGACAGTTTGGAGGCTTGGACACATAATCAAAAATATGATAATTTAACATTATGCATTAATGAAATAGAATGAAAATAAATGTCGGCTGAAGGCAAGTCCCACCTACACACCAGTGCAGCAAAATGAATGAAGCAGAGAGGACAGCAGTTACCACAGTGACATGCAGCAAGACGTTTTGGCTTCACACTACATTCTGTCTCTGAGAAGACATTTGATAACACTGTCTTCACTATTTCTGCGTTCTTGAAACATAGTCATTGCTTTCTTTATACTATCATAGCATAATCTGGTAAGCTTTAAAAGCAGCTTTTTTGTGATGATTTTTTCCACTTTATGTTCTATTTTGTATCAATAAGAGTACAACATTTTATACAGATTCATCAAGGAAAGAACCTTTTTTGGGGGGTGGGGTTGTTCAGGACTTTTTATGTTCACAGTAACAAGACTTATAAGCTTACGTCTGCATGAGATGAACTGCATTTTCAATCACTGTCTTCACCTTCACACTTAGGGTTGTTACCTTCACCTTCCTCTGTGATTAGCCTCATGGCACATGCTATCTCATCCACACACATTCTGCCATGTCTCATTCTTTGAATGAATAAAAATCATTTTTGGCAAATGGAAAATAAAGGGCTGGATTGAATTCTGAAGGTACATGAAAGAGGCAGTCTTTGTGCAGATTTCCCCGTTCCTCCATCCAGGTGGTAGCTGCGGGAAGAAGCTGACTTGATTTTTTCCATCTTTGCTTTGTGAAAACCATATGAGACTTTGTGCAAGTCTCTGTTTATACATCACCTCTTATATACAGCACCACTTTCAGCCCCAACTTTATGGGAGCAGGTTCTATCTACCACAGCAGACATAGCATGGATCCAACAACAGTACACCACGAAGTAGCTTAGATGGACTTCAGTTGGGTGGTCCAAAATCAGCAGTTCTGTAACAGGTGGCACTTTAGCTCCAAAACTTTTCTGTCTTCCCTCTGTAGGTGCTATGGTGAGAATTTGCTGCTCTGGAAGAATTTGAATGAATCCTGACATGTCCTTTATTTGGAAAAGGCCAAGAAACAATTCTAATGAAATAAGTGCATATCAGTATTTTCACACAAAGACATTTCCAGAAAAGGTGTGTTCACCATTTGAACTATCAGTTAGGAAATCTCTTCAATATCTGTTAGCAATGATATGGGCAGATCTAGAGTCAAAAACTGAATTTTTATAATTTGAATCTTGAGTGTGTTGATTAAAATTTATGTCAATATGAAAGACTTCTGCAGGGACCTACTCTCAAGGATTGTGTTTTTTAAGGCTTGATTTGCATATCAACATAAACCTGTCTTTGCCTGCTTTTACTTGAGAGAAGGATATCTTTGCACTATAGTTCTGTGCTTCCTGGCAATTTTATAAACTATGGCAATTTAATATCATTGCCACTAGCCCAAAGGAGTTGCACAAGGTGAATGAAGGTAATCTTACATTGGCAACTTGTCCATTGGACATCCATTGATGGAGAACAGTCTCAGTGTAGAACCTCATACAAGTAATGCATCCAGTCCTAGTGAAGCATATACACCAGATTTCTTTGTGACTTTGCTGTGAACTTTCAGTGGAGCCAGACAATCTTTGGATTTTCTGTAGAGTCCACTGAGAGACAGAATATTAGTTTGGAGGGACAGTTCTGCTACCCACTTTACTCAGTTTTGTACTGACAAACACTTTCCTCTCATGAGTTATTTACTCTGTATTATGTCATTTTTTTTACTTAGCGCGTGGTGGTCTGGTCTCTCTCTCTCTCTCTCTTTCATGCTGAAACCTGTGACCCACTAGCTGATACAATGCAACTGGCGACTCAAAGAACAAAACTTTCCTCATTTCTGTTTTTAAGCCAGTCAGGTCAGTGTTACTGCCAATGATATTCTCTTCTGTATCTTTTATATACACAAATATCATGTACCTTTGTTGGTATTCTTTGGGGATTAAATTATAGCATTGATTGTTTATACTATGTCGCATTAGCCATCCCACTGAAGTCAATAGGAGTATCCGCACCAGGGAGGAATGTAGGTCTGAGCTTTTGATTCCTGTAACGGTCTTCTTTAACCAAACCAAAATATTACTCTGTGTTTGGATTATGCTTAGTTGCAGCTGAGAGATGATTGTTTTTCTTTCAAATTCCATTCACATGACTATCTTTTCATAACCGATATATGATAATTTATACTACATGTTCTCAGGACAATGTCATGTGAAAAGTAATATTTAGATAGCCAAATATCTGACACAGAAAGTATATGACTATCACACACACATGCTTAGAAGTCCAAGAAATCACATCTCCCAAGTTACTCATATCTTTCCCTTTCACAGTTTGTGTTTGTTTCCTTTCAGTAAATACAACTGCAGATCTTTGGCCTGTGCCACATGTCAAATAACGATAAGAATCCTCTGCATGGAAGTCAGTTTTCAAATGTAAATGGAACAGATATGTAGAACTCAACAGTTTCTCTATAGAATGTATATCTTTAAACTGCCAGATTATGCAGGTGTATCTGCAGGGGATAACTTGTATATGCAAGAACCCATTTATGTAGATTAAAAAATCTGTGTGTGTAAAATAAAATATGTTTATAGCATAAACTTTGGCATATGCACACTTTGCTAGAGTAATTGATGGAATGAATATTGAATACTTCATCTAAGGACATGAAAACTAGAACTGCCTGAAGTCACTAAAAAAAGAGCAGCGAGCAAAGGATTTCTGTATTTTTTCCTTTTACAATATTTTGCTAGGTTCTGAATATGTTGTTCTGTGCACTGTCTTGCTTAAGCATAATGCAATGATAGGAAAGCTGGTTCTTTTTATGGGGTTTTTTTTGTTTTGTTTTGGGTTTGTTTTTTTTTTTTGTTATTATTAATCCTTTGCTGAGAAGATTGTAAGTAAGTACCTAGAGTTTAAATTTGGAAGTATTTAGCTACTTCATTCCATTTGAATTAACATATAATACCATCTTTAATTCTGTATTTATCACAGGAAAATTTTTCCTTGAAAGATATGCTTCTGGGAATTTGTTAATTGTCCTGTGCCATAATATTACTTCTGAAAGGATTAAGTCTTTAAATATTGGAGTTCAGTAGGACTGCTCTTAATCTTTGCTGTAATAATAAATACTGAATGTCAGACCTTTTTAAAGATCCAAATTGGAAATGTCTTTTATCTCACTAAAATGAGTGGAAGCTCCACGTGTAAGTATGAAAGTAGGGAATTGTTACCCCAAATATAGCTTGCTAGGATAATTGGAAAGGATTAATTTGCTTCATGTGGCTTTGAGGGAGATGAATAGTCTGCTGTGTTCCCAGCAAATAGTTCAGAATTCTTTACTTTTGCTGGGGCAAAATTGTCTGCAAAGTTTGCATACTCAAGTAGTTTTAGGTATAACTGTTCTTGAAGAAGTAATCCAAAACAAAACCTCAGATTTCCCCTGTATGAAGCTTATTCATATTGCTAGAGCCTTTTTACATGAAATTTTGAATACTGAAAATATTTTGCCCCTTTGTTTAAATATTTATGAAATAGAATTTCTTTCAAGTGTTGAAGTGGAATAAGTTTTAAATGTGTATATTCAACAAGATTTAGAAGACTGAGTCAATAGAATTAGCCCATGTAAAGGCAGGTTTAGATGTGCGCTAGCAGTACAGTTTGAGATGGAAAGTCTCAGACTAAGAGGCTTTTCTCAGTCCTGGGTTGGAAGCTGGTTAGTCAAGCTCTTGCACTACTCATCTCCTCCCATAGTTTTACCTGAGTTGCATTTTCCTTGCTTAGCTCCCCTCTTCCTATGCAAAGTCACTTGCTCAGCAGTCTAACTTTAACCTATTTGATCTTGCCTGTTTCCTTTCTGTTGCATAGTAGTTCAATAAAGGTACTGTGCAAGCAATCCTCTAACATATTGCTAGCTGGACAGAAGCTGACATGAACCTTCTAGGAAAGCTGAGATGTGGTATAATGTCCAAATTGACCTGCAGTCATCAATTTTAAGGCGTTATCACTGGAAAGCAGAGGGGATTGATTGGATGTGCTGTGAAAGAATTAATGGAATATACATTTTAATGCTCTCCTAAGAATGAAGGCATGTTCTGCAGAAATCCAGTCCAGCATGTGTGCTAACACAGCAGCATGAGGGTCAGCTGGATCTCCCACCGGGTGAAACTCTGCAGCCTCTGCGGTCTCTGGTGTCTTTGGGCTAGTCCCTCCTCAACAAAATGGTTATTTAGAAGCAAAATCTTTAGGGGCTGTATGTAGACATAAGACCTGAGCAGGAAAGAAGTCCCAGAATCTCAATAGCAGACTGTTCAGCTCTAGGGCTGCAAGAGGACCCAGTGGTGTGGGTATATCTTACTGCTCTGGTGGGTACTAAGGTTCCAGCATTCAACTTTTACAGATGCAGATCAGAAGTCTGTATTTCTCCCTTCATTGTAGCTGCATGGGAATCTGCTTGAATATAGAGAGTAGGCTGCTTATCAGCTGGTATGGTGAGACAGAGAGTCAGCCTGAGCTGCAGGCTCAATAAACCATGAAATAGATGATTTTTATAAGGTATTTTTGTATTGTACAGTGTAAAAAACAAGTGACAGCTACTCAAGAGTGGATATAGGGCTGTGGAAGAAAGTCTTTCCATCTGTGAAACACCTACAAAACATCAGTAGATGATTTATAATGTTTTTCAGTGAGAAAAGATACTTGGGGTAAGACCTATGATTCTTAACGCTGTCATGTAAAAGGCATTCACTGTTTTAATTGTGCAGATATCATCTTAGTCAATGGATCTGTGTAATGCAAAGCCCTGTCTTGAGCTAAAACCTCAAGAATGAAAAAAATTCTTTTTACTCATTTGAACACACAAGGTTGTTAGCTAATTTTGAAGAAATACATGTAACTGTGCCAAAAACTTTAGGTGATGCAAAGCCTACACTTATGCACAAAAATGGTTTTCTTGAAGGATGAGAAATGCCTCATATCCTCAGAAATCAAAATAACCAAGTGCTAGTTAGATGCCAGGTTTGTGTTTTACTGTGCCATCAGCAAGTCAGACTATTTATTTTGTGGAAAACTGACTGCTGTCTCTTGTTCAAAGCAAGATTTAAACCATTTCTTCACTCCTGAGGCAGTTCCTGGTATTCTTCAAGTGCCGCTTTCTGAGTCTGGACCTCCTACATTTCCATGTTTGTCAGCAATGCGTATGACTAAAATGGTATTTTCATATTTCAGTGCAGTCGAGGCCCCTTAAAGCAGAGGGTTGCAAGTGTGAAAGAGAGATATGTTGCTCCCTAATGGCTTATTACCATCCCATTTGCAATTCAGATCAGTTTTAAATTGACTGAAATTTTTAAACACATAGCAGACAGTTTAAACTAATGATTGTCTGGAGGTTCACATCTGACATGAACTAAGCTTCTGCTCAAAACAAATTGCAGATAATTCCTCCCTTAGAGTCAAAATGTCACTTTTTACACTGCGCATTGTTGCCAGATTTTGTCAGTTACATTAAAAAGACAAAAAAACCCACACCAAAACCCACAAAAAATCTGCTACCCGCTGAATCTTCTGAATTAGAAAGCTGAACGACGTTGTGGTTGTTTCCACCCTCTCCCTTATTTACAATAATGTATATGTGTGCCTGGCACTCAGCAGCCTGATGAAAAATACTGCTCCTGCCCAACTTCCAGTGCATGCTTAAGGCCTCTGGGGCAGCCCTGATGGGCTGTGCGGAGCATTGCGCTCTTGGGTGAACAATGGCCAGCGCTGGCACACAGCTTTGGAGCTGCCTTTTCTTCTGGCCATAGAGGTGTAGTAAAACGGGCTTAATACTTTGATATTTATGTTTTTCAACACCCTACCTTGTAACAGTTGCTTCAAGAAGTTACACAGAGTCTGGGTTCAATTCCATCAGGATTTCAAATTCCTTAGGTTTGATGATGAAAAGGGAAGCCCTTCAAAAATGTGCAGTGTGGTGGAAAGGATATGTTTAGTATACAATTAAAATTGGGTTTCCCTTGAAAGAAATAGCGCAAGAAAGACATGGACATGTTAGAGTGGGCTCAGGGGATGGTCACAAAGATACTTGAAAGGCTGGAGTACCTCTCCTACGAGGAAAAGCTGAGAAAGTTAGGGTTGTTCATCCTGGAGAAGAAAAGGCTCCAGAGGCACCTTATTGCAGCCTTTCAGTGTATAAAAGCGGGAGTCTTATCCTGTAGCAACAAGAGGCAACATTTTTAAACTGAAAGAGAATGGGCTGAGATTGGATAAAAAGAAGAAAAAATTGCAGTGAGGTTGCAGAGAGCATGTTGCCTGGTGAAGTTGTGAATTCCCCATGATCACAAGCATTCAAGGTCACGTTGGACAAGGTTTTGCTTACAGAATGATGTCCCAGCCCACCGCAGGTGGGTTGGACTACATGATTTTTAAAGGTCTGTTCCAACCCAAACATTCTATGATTCAGTGCATGTTTTGGAGGAGAGCGTGTGGTTACTTGACCATCCCTACAAAATGTGTTTTGCATGCTCAAGACTGTAGCACTATCATTCTACAGCTTTGCTCTGCTGTTTTGTCCCCAGTAAGATTTATGCCATGACACTATAATATTACCTTTAATTTAGGCCAAGATAGAATTCATAATCCCTTTGATAAAGAGGCTATATGAGGTATGTTATGCTTTGATATTGAGGTGATGTGTAAGATATGAATAATTAAACAGATACCTTTTCCCTCTCAGAGCAATAGTCTTTTTTTTCCTTTTTCCTTTTTTTGTGAGTTATGATATGGATGAAGAGGCTTGTCTGGAGACAGAAAACATCTTTTTCAGAACAGTACTATTATCCACCACTGTATTAAAAGCTTCAAGATTTGTTTTTGTGTGAATCTCTTCATGTCTTATATTCGCCTAAGCCTTACTTTAGCCTAGATGGAATCTCTAGTGAAAATAAAAATAAATGGGTATCCTAAACTTTTTGCAAACCATTCCTGATGCTTTTGCTTTATATTTTTCATGATACCATCCATCAAAAGCTAATCTCTCAATAAACTCAGGCTGTGCATTGCACTTTCTTCATTCACATGGCCCTTGAGAGAGCATGAGAGAGTTTTCTAATGCAATGAAATATTTTTTAGTACAAGATGATAAAGAACAGAATCTTTTTTATTTTCCCACTTTGATGCAACAGGGAAACAGAACAGTTTCCTTGCAAATATCACAAAAGCCACTTTAAAGTATTGCTGAGCTGCTTATTGCATTAGCTTTGACATGAGGACCCATGGTCTCTGTTGCATGGTTCTTATGAAGATACCACGCAAATCAAATTAATTAAGTAGTTTTTGTTATATTAAGTTATAGTACTTGTGCTGTAAGTTCAGAATGTTAGAACATCCATAAGGTTCTGAGGTTTTAACTAGGGTCGGAAAATCATGAAAAGGCTTAGAAACCTTTCTGAGCTATATGAACTATTTTTGTCCATGAAATCAGGCTGTAAATCTCTCAAGAATGGCTCCTGGGAAGATTATTGTTACTTCAATCATCTGCCCAAAGAAAGGGCCTATTGTCATGGATGATTATTGACATAATCTTGCAAACCGTGCACAATGCTTTCTAACATGAAGTCAGCAAAGGTAAGCACAGTATATCTATATATGTTTCAGGAATTATTTCTAGTGATACAGTGAAAAGAATGACAGAGGGACAGCTATGTTTGATACCACACTTTGCATACTTCCAATTTCTATTTGAATTATAAGCAAACAAAAGTGGGAAGGGACCCTTTTTTTATTCTGTGTTAGTGTACAGTAACAGTGCCTTGGTTGATAAATGTGGTTATAGTTTTTCTGATAATACTGTAAAAGCTGCAGTATTCCTCATTAACTTCTGACTTATTAGACACTGAAAGCTGGAGAGAGGTAGTCAGCTTGATTGGTGAAAAAACTCCATCAGTAAAAGAGAATATTTTTATAATTAGTCATTTAGTGCACAAATTAGCATTTTTGATGACTCACACTGTCACTCATGTGAATTAATAAGTGATCTGAACTCTTCAGTGTAATGAACACTATCATTTATTAAAAAGGGAAAAGTGTTCCCTTTTTATTAGTGTGGTGATGTTTGACAGGAAAAATGAATTTCTGAGGGACTACTACTCTTACATATTGCCAGTAAATACTATTCCTTTTTTATACTTGGCAAAGCACTTTCTGGTAGCAGACTGGATAAAATGTAAATAACTGTTTGTTGTGTTCTTTAACAAACTTTGACTGGTGTCAGTGAAATATTTATTTAAAAGGTTGCGAAATTTAGGCATTTCCAGTTAAGGGCTCTGATCGAAACATGTCTTTATGACTTTTAGGGGGACCAGTGTCAATAGTAAAAAGGAAATGAACATACATCTACCTATATATTAGTACTTCTTGAGCCAAAGACCAAGTATTTCTGTGACCCTGAAAGCCTTTCTATCACCTCCTTTCTCTTAGCTTTTTACCACTCGTAATGTGTACAGGGGAAGAAAAATAAGATATGGTTGGACTTGATGATCTCAAAAGTCTTTTCCAACCTAGGTGATTCTATGATTCTATGATAAGAGCTGGCCAAAAAAATGTTATCACTCAAAGAACTTCAGAACTCCTTTATAAGAAAAGGGAGAAAAAGTGATTATATCCTGCAATTCTCTTTTGGGCACATGAATTATAAGGCAGTATGCCATGACAACTTATTCTTCCCGCAATAAACAGGATGTTAGTGTGAGATTCTAGTGTTTCTTGGATGATTAAAAGAGCATAAACATGATGGCACTAAAGAGAATTAGTGACAAAGTAAGCAGTGGAGTTTTCCCTCAATGCACAATACAATTATAGATTAAAAGATAGGCTCTGTGTTTTCCTTTAAAATGGCATTGTGTTTTCTTTCTGTTCCATAGAATCTGTACATGGGACCTTAAAAAAAAATTAATCAAAAAAATCAAAGAAAATCGAAGAACTCTCCGAACCCTTCTTTTCACCAAAGATAAGGACAGCATGCACTGCTTTCACCTGTATGGAAAAAAGATACAGTTCAGAGGACATTAGGCACCACTATTCATTTGTTTTAATTTCCTCCTTATAGTTGAATACATGAAAGGAAATGAGAAATCGTGTTGAGAAAATGTATTTTTAAAATGTTCAATTATGGGAGAATATATCTAAATGAAAACTTAAAATCCCAATGATAGTAGATATTGTTGAAATGTTATCTGATAGTCATTGATGGGTTTTTTTGGGAAAAAATCTGGAAAACAGTGGCTGACCTACTTATTTTTTTCCAAGAGTGATGCTTATTTGAACTTAGCTTCATTCCTGAAAATGGATGCGAGCATAAGGAACTTAAAAAAGTTATAATTATGTTCTAAATCTATTTTAAAACATAGCATAAACCTATGGTTACTTAGCCTTAAATTTCAGTTGAATAGAGCATTGAGGCTCAGCTTCAGTCATCAAGATTTACCAAAGTAATTTGCAGGTGGGTGTCAGTCCCTTCTCCCAACTAAGAAGTGATAGAGCAAGAGGTAACAGCCTCAAGCTGCGCCTGGGAGGTTTAGATTGGATATTAGAAAAAAATTTTTCACAGAGAGGGTGATCAGGTATTGAAAAAGGCTGTCCAGGGAAGTGGTAGTTTCACCCTCTCTGGAAGTGTTCAAAAACCATGTAGATGAGGCCCTCAGTTATATGGTTTAGTAGTGGTCTTGGCAGCCCTGGGGTAAAGGTTGTACTTGAGGTCCAACCTTAAAGGTCTTTTCCAACCTAGTTGATTCTGTGATTCTATGATTTTAAATTTAGTGCTGTCTATGTAAGCTTGAATATAATTTTCAAAGGGAACAGAACTGAGCCTGTATCTCAGTCATGTGGTGGACCTTTCCTTTGCATTCCAGAAAGGAAGTAATCTTAAATGAACAGAAGTAAATAAACCAATAGAGATTTAAATAAGGCAAACTTGGGTATTGAATAAATAATTTGAAAACCAGGCATTCAAATGCTAGAAACCTGAAGTAGCCAGAAGTTAATACACTTGAAAGAAAGCTCTTACTGATATCAATTTCTTTCATTTTAAAAGAACATACTTGTTCTAAATTCAGTTCTGTATAAGAGATCAGCTATGTAACTATTTTTATTGGATGAAAGACAATACTTTTTATGTCTTATTAGCATGTATTAATTAACAAAATATTAGTGAGATAAGAATGTATTGTTCCTATTAGCAACTGAAAAAAAGGAGAAATGTTGATTTGCCTGTATTGTGGCTTGAACATTCAGAGTCTGAAGGCATTGTCTGTGCCAGGGCACTTGACAGTGAAGGTGTAGCTTTGAATGTGCTTATGGGGTTTGACGTCTTTCTGTCTCTGTGACAGCTGTGATGACTCAGAATATTAACCAGATCACTTTTAAATACCCCTTTAACTAAGCAGCTGCAAACCAGATAGCTTTTCAGTTGTTTAGAATCTTTTAAAGCCATTCTTTTCTATCTTTTTTGTGAAATTAAAACCTCATAATTGTACTAAACCAGGCTATAATAAAGCCAGTGCATGCAAGTTTTAAGCAATTGTTTTAGCTCTGTAATTTTTAAGCACATAATGAAAGTCATTGTTTCAGATTTAGTCATGTAAGTGTAAAATTATGAGTGTCTGCCTTATTAATCAAGTTGCTTTTGAATTCTAAAGAGATTCTGAGGTAGGAGTTTACTTAGTTAGACATAGTCGTTTTTCTAGCTCAATACTGAGTAGTCCCATTATTCATGTTTTCTTTTGAATAAGAACTCACACTGTAATTCTAAGCACTTGTGATAATTACAAAGGATATTTTTTTCCTTTTTGTTTTTAAAATGCTTTTTTTTTTCCCATTGGCATAATAACAGAAAATAGAATATTATGATTATATTAAATTCTAGTTTGAGCACTTGCATTTTGCCTGGCAAATTTTATCTATTTTCTTCCTTGACTGTGATATTATACAGCTGTGTGTTGTTAAATTGCTGTTGCATATGCCTGAAGATTTGTGAGTTTCAGACCTTATGAAAGATGTCAGTTATGACTGCCTAGCAAGAAATTTGTTTGCTGTACAGGTAATTTTATATATATTAAAAATGAGCTTAGTATATACTTATCCAGATAAGACCTGAGGCAGTCAACAATTGAAAACATGAAGAGATTTAAAGGCCATTATATATATACACATAATTAGAAATGCAAGTATCGTTGCATCCTTATAGAGATGGCTGAAATTAGACATTTCTAGCAGTTTGAGTTATCTAACCCCTTACATAAATACCCATCATGGTTGTGCTTATTTTGTTATGGTAATGAGCAGTTTAAGCCCTCAAACCCATCTTCTCTGGTGTTTCACTCTTCCTATAAACTAGCTCAATTCTGGAGCAATGCAACAGGCTTGTTTAGTGGGAAGCCAGATCCATGAGGAGCTAATTTGAACTGAAGTTCCTCTTTGCTGAGGCTGTGTGATAAAGCCAAGGTTGAGTTTGTTTATAGCTTACAAAGAATATAGATATGGTCAATGACTCCAGCTGCTCTTTAGTTTCTTATTTGCTGTGTGATTGCAAGCCAGATTTTTTTTTTTAATTTTTCAATTGTTTTGGTCTTTCCTATTTTCCAGTGTTTAACTGTAATGTTTTGAAATGGGTGCCCTAAAAACTTCGAGTGTGACTAAACCTAAAGACACCGTGGGTTAGGACAGCAGGCACCGTAACTCAGTTAGTACCTTTTTGTAGCTTGAAAGTTTTCTGAGCAACCGCAACCACCACACTTCTGAGGAATGAGATGGGTAGGTGGATATGATACAGTTGCCCAGCATTTCCTTTTGGGACTTACTTAAATCCTTTGCCCTCAGATAGTCACCTCAAACATAATGAACTTTTGTTTGGAAATGCTTTTTTTCCAAACAGTCAGAAAAGATGTAGATATACCTGATCTCTGTTCTTAAAATTCCAGATGTGTCTTCTCTCTCCATGGACTGCATGGGGAATCAATGCCTGTGTTAGCCGGGATAGATTTCTTACATGTTTCTTGCCTATACAGATGGTTTTTGTACAAAGTAAAAGCATCAATCTAAGTAGACTGGATTTCAGATCATATTTTTAGTGTAGGGTTGCTTTGTGTAATAGGTGACTAATCTGCTTATTTGTGTTCCTCAGGGGTTTTTTCTCCTCTTTTTTGGAGAGGGAGTAAAGAGCAATGGGAGTAAGACATCCTTTCATCAATAACTGGAGGCTGAGATCCAAAAAGGGAAGATACTGCTAAAGGTATAAACCATATCAAATACTTTTCATTCACTGATACCACTCAGTGTTATGCACTTTTGGATTTAATAACATTTTTATCTACATTATCTGATTACCACTGAAATTCTACCAGGTAAGGAGATTAGACAGAAAAGTGTATTCTTGTCACACAAGTATTTATAACATTTTAAACACCAAGATAAATGATAACAAGATAAATTGTTGTAGCCAGAATTCACACTAACATGCCTGAAAAGTACTGATGATCCTGACACTGTGAAGTGTGACTTTTCATAAAGTTTGCAATGAAAAGTGGTAAAGCAACAAGAAAACCATGATGAGTGATTTCAGTAAGTGATCAGGCCCATGAGTAATTAACAGTTGCTGTCATGGATTAGGCGACATTTCAGAACTTTGAGATAGTTGTCGATTTTGTGGGAATCTCGGCGAAGGCAATGCAGCAGGTTGTAAAAGGCAAAGAGTCTGGAGTCCTCATCATCGAGTTGCAGGGAAGGAAGGCCTTCCCATGGAGAGTAAATTTCATTTCCAATCTCACCAGAATGAACCTAAAGACATGAAATGATACTGTAATAAATGATAGTGAATCTGGCTGGATGTAGAACAGAGCATCTAAAATACTGACCTTAGGGAATGCTAGTTGCTAGTATATGGCTTGGAAAGTATTTCCTGTTATGGTTCCCACTATTCTGTATAATGTTTTATATCTTCATGAAGATTTTGAATGAATATGTCACGTTTTCCAGTTTATTTCCCTAAAATATGTAGAAAGTTTAACTGTATCAACAGTGTTTTAAGAGAACTAGTGTGTTAACCAATGTCCAGAGGAATCTGCAAAGAAATTAAACCTCTCTTCATGCATGGACTCGTCAATGACATCTCTTTTTGGTTCCTTCCGCCTTGGAATCTTTGTTAACACTTGTTCCTAAACCTCTTTCTGTGTATTTCCAGATTTATCTCAACCCACGTCTTAGGTGATTTCTCTGTGATGCAGGTAGCTACAGGAGCACGTTACCAGACAAATGTCTCAACAGTATATCTCCAGATGTACTGTACTTCAGATTCTACAAAAAAAGTAAGTGATACAGTGATCTCTAATGCTAGAGAGCTATGTGTAGGAACTTATGTAGTAAATCAGTATCTGGGGTAAAGATTAGTTTAGGTCTCCTTACTTGAAAGAAGCAATAAGGGGTTTTTTTCATATCGGAAAAATCTGCCTTTCATCTTTCATAGCTGGAAGGATATCTGTGGCTATTGGTGTTTGTGTATCTTCCTTATTTCCCACCAGCTTTACTTTGTCAAAGCACATAGGAGAATATCTGTGGAGCCTCTATCACTCTGTTTAAGTAACATTCAAAACAAAAAAAAAAAACCCTCAAAAATGTGGTTTGACACTAATGAATTTGCCAGCCTTGTCTTCAACCTCCTTCTGTAAATAATATGAATGAGAAGGTGATGACAGTGTAACTGTATTAGCACCTGACTTCAACTGTTATCTTGGATCCTTGCCTGCACCCTTTTTATTCTTGGATGTGGGGCAGAGATGTATTTGATTACACTGATAAATGCATTTGTGGCCTGGATGGGCTAAGGTTTCTGAGTAAAGAGACACCTAACTGAAAGAAAGAGACCATGAGTGATGGAAAGTGATGGATACAGTGATGGTAGCACTCTTAATGCTGTTCAACTGTTCAGAGCCTAAGTAAAAGCCAGTAAAGTCAGAACCCCTCGTTAACATCTAGCTCACTGACAGAATGATATATTCAGGGACTAACAGAGGCCCCTTTAAAAAATAAACACGCTACAGCTGATTTTATTCAGTAAAGCTTTCAATCAATTACTGATAACAAGTGATATTCGAGTATGGGTTTTTTCAGGAAACAGCCTTGCTTTCTAACCTTACAAGTGTGGGTGGAACCAAGTGAGAGCCAGAGTTCAGAGACGCCGGTATGGTGGGAAAAGAGAAATGAAAGATCCATGATTAACTTTGTTGTATGCCACAACTTTGCAATAGCCCAGACTTCCAGAACAGTTTTAAACACAGTATCTGCTTCTGGAAACTCTACACAATACCTGTATGTATACAGACGTGTATAAACATGCTAAAATATAATTAGTACATATGAAAAAATACACACGCATCATTAAAAAATCAGGATTACAAATTCTAAATAGTCAAAGATGGAATGACAATTGCCAGTGTTAATGATTACACCTTCCCTTGAAGCAGGACTAGGAATACACTGTTATACCAGTCACATCACATTGTCTCTTTAGAAATTACTATATAGCAGCAGAAAAGAAAGCAGAAAGAAGAAAGCTGAAAGAAGAAAGCTGAAAAGTTCTCAGATTCAGCTAAGCTGGCTCACATTTTTTCCTAAACATTGTCCGTTTCCTTTCCAATTCCAGGTAAGAAGGGCCTATCGCTATATGAGTCTTCCTTACACCAACAGACTGGAAGGATATTAAGGACCTAATACTTACCCGCCCTACTATTTTCTCCATTCCTTCTAGAAGCCGCTTGTTTTGCTCTTCGATCTCTACAGCCTTCCAGAGGATGGTATCTGGAGCCTCTTTGATTCTTTGTACTTCAGAGGCCAGATGGATTAGGGGATCATTCCAGGAGCGCAGCACCCCCAGTATTAAATTCAGCAGGTCTTCATGCTGCTTACCCACATTAAGAAAAGACAGTTAAAATAGGAAGGCTAAATTCTGCTAACATTCAGAGGCATTTAGAGCAATGTCCACAGACATAGCGATTTCAGCAATTTATTCCAGGACCTACAACTGAATGAGCCCTATAGTCCTGTCTTAGATACTTCCGCGCAATTGCATTTTTGAAGTTTATCATTGTTGTCATCCTGTTTTAAAATATTAGCACAAGTAGCTGCAATACTATAATGGAAAATATCATTAAACATCCTCTACATTAAAAACTAGCAAACACAACTCTGTTTCAGCTCTGAAAAAAAAACACCCAAACCAAAACCGAACCCCTTATCTGATTTTGATGAACACTTTAAAATCCAATGATTTTTTGTTTGTTTGTTTGTTTTCAAGTTTAGTATTGAGTGGATGGTTCACATTATGGTAGACCACTAAATAGCTTTTATTGCCTCTACGTAACTCATCTGTCCTCCCCTTTGAACAATGGTGCTTCCAGCAATATCTTTCTTGCTTTTAAAAATTGTCCTTTCTTGCGGGCAATAAAAATTCATTATGCTTACGGTCACTCTAGTATTCAATCTTTTCTTCTTTGCTAGATCTACTGGATCTGAACTCCACCAGATCTCTTACATACCCAGGGCTGTGAATTCTATCAGGGCTGTAAATTCTGTTGCTCCAAATAGAATTTCAGAATGACATACTGAGAGGATGGTGATACTGGGATTGCAGAGATATCATCACCATGAACTTGGTAAAGATTTCTCACTGGCACACACTCATTAATACACTTGTGTTTATTTTTTCTCTACAGTATTTTCGATTTGTACCTATAAGCACAGGCTGAACAAGACTATTTTCACCTTCATTTATGTTTAGAATTATTAAATTGACATATGTAGCATGTTTCTCTTTACAAGTATTTGCAGTATTTCACACTAAAGTCTTTGTATTTGAATGATGATATGAACACTTTTGCTTACTGGTAATATCAAAGATATGTATTTAGCATTTGTTTAGTAATATCAATGTTTTCAGTTACTGGAAAACGGTTTACCTTTGCCTACATACAGTATTCACTATACAGCAAATGTATTTTTATGTTTGTTAGTATAATAATTGTCTATAAAGTATTTTAAGATAATGTTCAAGGACTATGGTGTTCTCAGTATGGTACAAGTGTGGCAACAGGCATTGCTCCATGAGTTCGTATTGTAATTGGAAATGAGATGCAATGACTGATTGTAATATGCAGGAAACAGAAGGGAAGATGAAAGTTACCGGTACTTACATATTCTATAGAGTTTGTAACTCAGTATCAGCAAATGTTAAATTAACTGTTCTTGGCTTTTTGGTGCTTTCCTCTTCTTGGCTTTTTACTCCAGTTGAGCTGGTTTCCTTCTCTTTCTGTCTGCTGCCTCTCTATTCCTTAGCCCTCCCCCTTCTCCCACTGCCCCTGCTCTATCTCATGCTGAATGATATTAGAAGTGGGACTTACATGAATCTGCTGAGCTTGCTCCTTATCTTCAGGGGTGGTTAAGGAGGAAGTGTGGCAGCCATTAACAGCTTTTGTAATAAAACCCCTGCCCTGAGCATAGCGTTCATCCTGCAGATCAGCAAGCGCAGGCATTATTGAAACAGATAAGTAAGAAGAGTTTTAATTCAAACACTGTATTAACTAATTGTTGTTCCATTGCTTTTATCACTGCTTTTATGCTGTAAAGGTCAAAAATTTCTGGTGAGTGTTTAGCGTGAAACTGGTACCCAGCAAACACTACCTTGTCTCACAGACAAAAAATGATGGGAAAATGGTATCTTTTAATAGAAATGTTGGAGTTCTTAGCAATGGTTAGCACTATACACATATTTGGTCACCACTGGGATTATCACTGTCTGTGCAGCAGTTGTGTTTGTTTACTTATTGAAATATTTCATATGTTAATATATGTTTGTGCTTAAAAAGTATTGAATCTATGTATGCTATTTTCTTGCTTTCAGGGAAAGGCAGAGTACTTACAAATTCATTGAATATTTCTGAAGAGAGGAAGTGAATGTAGTGCGAAAGTTTAACTGCTCGATCAAAAAGTTCCCCAAGGGAGACTTGGCAATTGACAGATCCATTGGGGCAAATTGGTGAGGAAGTCACTCCTTCTTTTGTCAGGAGCATGTTGGACACCAGAAGGGCCGCCAGCAGCAAACCTGTTCATGTTTAAAATAAATAAAAATGGAATCACATTGATTTGCATGTGCACTTAGAAGTAGCTGTCAGAGCCAGAAGCAGGGTGATTTTGGCTGTGCTGTCATGTAGTTCAGAGTAGCCCCTGTATTGGCTGCTGAAAATTAATGGAGGGGGAAAGCACCGTAATTCTGTTATCCTTTCCCCCCATTGTCATCCTGACTGTATAGCAGAGCTTTGAGGAGACAGGATAACTTGTGTTGCAATGTACACGTATTCCAAAGTCTCTTACTAGTATGTCTGACTTTATTACATAGTGATAAATGGGAGAAGCAACAAATCAAACTTCTTCACAGTGTAAACATAGATACATAATTATATTTGCACACATATATAAGTTTGGAAAATAGATTGGTTTGGTTGTTTTGTTTGTTTGCTTGTTTTTTCCTTTTTGTTTTTTTTTTTTTAACCTCCTCCCACAGGTCCTTTTCTTCTTTGCAAACATTTGGAGCTTAAATTAATTTTGTGGGAGGATGGTTAGGTCACTCTCTTAAGGTTTTGATTGTCCTGCGAGCTCCTTCAGAAGATTTCCAGCAGCTGTGCTGCTTTGCTGTTTTGAGTTTAACCCTAAATGCTTACTGCTAAGCTAAGAAATCAGAGAGAACTTTTGACTTTTCTCCTGAGCTTCTGAAACTGATATAGAGGACTTTTTATTATCTAAACCACAAAACCCCACCTGTTTAAAATTTTTAACCTTAACTTAACAGAGACAAGTCTTTTATTCAGTGAAATAAAATATGTGCTGAAAAACAATGGAAAAATTAAAAGCTAATATTTGGTAAATGAATTAATTTATTCAAAGAACACTGTTCTGTGCTCTGACAGTTTTAGTTCTGGAAATTGGCCTGCCACCTATATTCAACCCTAGACTTGTTTAAATGCTAAATGAAAGTGTACTCCACAAATCAGACAGTAGAGCTGTCACCAATGTTATCATCTGGTAGGTTTCTTTCTAGCTTTAAATTCAAGAAAAGTGCATTTATGCAACAATGAAGTAAGTCTTCCTCCTCCCCCATGAACAAGGTACATGCTGCCCCATGCTGCAGTTAGGAAAGTTTGCTGGGGAATAATTCTATGAATGAGAAAACCTGAGGCTTGTTGGCCCAGGACGTTGAAAGTAGTTAGGAAAATATTCACTTCAAAATTACTACATCAATTCTAGACTTGTGGATAATGACTTCTAGTCATTGCCTTCTGAATGGTATAGCAAAGCAGCCTGGATCCAGTCTTTCATGTGGAGGCGTCACATCTCTCAAGCCAGCTATCTTTGACATTGTCCAATGCAAATGTAATTTTAGGAGAAACAAATTAAGCAAAAAAGAGATCAAGCTGCTTTCTAATTCCAAGCTTTGGACACTAAATATTTGAGGTGGAAACATGCTAGTGTGAGGTGACACTTCCCATGGCAGGGGGGTTGGAACTAGATGATCTTTAAGGTCCTTCCCAGCCCTAACTATTCTATGATTCTATGTTTCACTGGAAGACCTCAGTTTCTAGAGCTGTTACATCTCAGTTACTTCCTAATTCAATCTAAATTTAAGAAATACAAAAGTTACCACTAAGTGAATGGCAGAAGTCTTACCTTTCAGTGAAGCCTCCTTATTGCTCATGGTAGAGATCCTGTATAATGACTTGCTCTACCAGAAAGAAGTCTCAATACTTGCTCTTATTCTCTGCACATGCCACTTTTATATACACCATCCAGGGTCCATTTTGCATACATTCAGCAGGTCATGGAGTTTGCTTCGATAATTACAAACATCAAATTGCCTTTCTTCCACATTCATATTAATTTTTTTTGTTGCTTTTTTAACTGTGAGAGGGAATTTCATTAACAATTTCAGCTGTGGGATTCTAAGTATGGCTAGATGAAAAGAGTGCCAAATTTTTGTCCTGAATGAGGTGCAAATGCCATTGATCCTAGAAACCTTCAGTTGTATCTAAGATAGGAATTCCCAATGTTTCTAGCCTGCTGTTCCCTTCTCCACAACTGTCTTCTCATGCTTACTTGTTTCTTCAGGCATCCAAGCTGGCTTATACTAAAATTCTGGCTATTTGTGGGAGGAAAACAATATTTTACAATGTCCACAGTGTTGTACTGTTATTTACAGTATATTGTAATATTATAAGCAGCATAAGTATATTGCAGACAGCATAAGTTATACTGAAATTTATCCAGAAAAAGGGAACAAAGGCTCCTGGGAAGAGAGGTCTCTCTCTGTAAAATTATAGATATGACATTCTGAGTGTATCTTTCCATAGAGTTGAGAAAGATAATATACAACTGAAGTCATGATATAACTGATTCTCAGTTTAAGAAATATTTAGAGAAATGGGGGCAGTTCTTATATTAAAAAACAGTAATGTGCAACAATTAAATAGGAAAAAGTTTTGTTTACTGTTGAATCACGAATGTGTCATGATTAAACCTCCTCCAACCTTTATAAAGCCATGAGATTGTTTCCTATATTTGAAATCTCTGTGTAAAAGATAGGTATTTCCACCGTATGCAAAACATATGCTGACGTAATTGCTGGGATTTGTTTCCAGATCTGATGGGTCTGTGGTAATCTACAAACTAGCCTCAGCAGGTTGGCCCTGTTTTCTTGCTGTGTAAGGCTCATCTGTATGAATATGGATAATCTCTCATCTGTTTCTCAGGTCCATTTACCCATGAAAGGACTTTCCAAATTAGATTATTAAAATGAATAAGGTATGTGGTATTAATGAATTTTCTTGCCTTTAGACAACTTGTTCCATACTTGTGGAACAGGTATGTATGTAAAACTGAACCCTTCAGTATTTCATAACTATGGTTACAATTCCTGAAGAACAATGATAAACATAGAAGAATGGTAGAATGTTACAGGGTAAACCATGGAAGGTATCCCTTGGGAAGGAACAAAAGGAGATGCTTCAGCAATAAACCAGAACTGGTAGCAAGTGGTCTACATCTGTTAAATTCAAGGATGATTTTTAGAAGAGTTTGTTCTGCTTAGAGGCTGGATCTTGTT
Source organism: Psittacus erithacus (assembly GCA_009867235.2). Lineage (NCBI taxonomy): Eukaryota > Metazoa > Chordata > Aves > Psittaciformes > Psittacidae > Psittacus > Psittacus erithacus. Next base: position 771 of record WYDI02017832.1, on the reverse strand, counting down.
TGGATATTGAAGTCCTGCTGAGTAAATGAAGCAGTTGCTGCATACAGCAGGGAAAAGTGGCAATCTGATGAAGGCAGTAAAATAATAACAAGGCCACAGACAAAATTCTAGAACAGAAGATAAAAAAACTCAGCTGTCTTCTAAGCCACATTTGCATGGCTTATGATCTCGATTTAACAGTTTCATTTGAAAATCTTCTGCAATAAGATTACAGGTTAGTTTGAAAAATCCTGGTATCTTATAACATTAGAAAAATCCTGTGAATAAGAGGAATGAATGCTTCTTAGCCCACTATTTAATCCTTCATTTACTAGTCTGCTTTTCTTGGCATTTTGAGGGGTTAGTAACAATGCCAAAATAAGGCACACAGTATTAGAGACTAGAAAATGAAGGAAGATATTCACATATTCCTTTGGCAGTGGAGTGCAGGCCACAATTCGCTTTTACTTGAAGGGGTGTCCAGTACACTCGGAAGCGACTGCCCCAGGGGTGGAAACACAGCCCTACCATCTGCTATGGAGTGATCCAGACTGCACTGGAACAGGGGCAAGCTCCAGAACACCCGCAATACATTGATGACATTATCGTGTGGGGTGATACAGTGGAAGAAGTTTTTGAGAAAGAGGAAAATAATCCAAATCCTGCTGAAAGCCGGTTTTGCCATAAAACAGAGCGAGGTCAAGGGACCTGCACGGGAGATTCAGTTTTTGGGAATAAAATGGCAAGATGGACGTTGCCAGATCCCCACAGATGTGATCAACAAGATAACAG
>WYDI02017830.1:0-12520 GCA_009867235.2 Psittacus erithacus | reverse complement strand
TCTCATTATTATTATTGGTGGCAGCAGCAGTGGTTTGTGTTATACCTTAGTTACTGGACTGTTCTTATCTCAACCTGCAGGAGTTACATTCTTTCGATTCTCCTCCCCATCCCTCCGGAAGCAGGGGGAGTGAGAGAGAGACTGCATGGCTGACTAGGCTTAAACCACGACACCTATCTAGTATTTATTTATTTGTTTTCCTTTTCTTTAAGGGCCGTCAACCATTCAAAGTGCCTGTACAGCAGGGTCTCATGTCGATGCTCCTCTTCTTCTCCCCTAACCCCAAGGACACTCAAGACACTAAAAATGATGGGTTGTCCTCCTATTCAGACATCAGACGCACTCTTAACAGTATGGTGTAAAGCCTCACACTGGGGGAAGGCTGGTCTGACGTGGAAGAGCAATGGACGCTGTGGGAGCATGTAGGGGGACAGGAGCCAAGAAAAGGGTAGAAGGCTGCTGGGTGGACAAGGACCTGACCATCCTAGGTCCAGCAGGAGAGTGGAGATTGGGACTTCAGGGTGAGGACACATCTTCTGGGCAATCCCACGGGCCCTGGACCTTTGCTGCTTGTGGGGTAGGCTCATCTGTGGAGGTTTGTATGTACATATCTGCAGAGGTGTGTATGTACACGTCTATATAGACACACTATCTTACCACCTAACTTCTCTGCTGCTCCTCATGAATACTTTACAATGGCAAAGAAAGACTTCAACTCACAACCCCATCCCTGCTAATTCTTATGTTTCTGCAATAGTCTGTACTTAAAATCTGGGATGATTAATAAGCAATATAATCCATTTCTTACAAAATACATTGGGTTCCTTCCTCCTTAATCAGCACAGTAGCCTTAATCAGCTCTGCTCCCACCCACCTCCCCAACCCCCCCTGCCCCGACCCCCCTGGTTTTAAGTCCTTGCTTGATTTGGTGAAGGAGATGGAGCAGACTTGAGAAACATAAAAGGCATCAAAACAATTCATTCACATAGATTTCCATACTTTGAGCTCTGTCAAGATCTGGTCAGTGTCCCCTGATCTACAAGCCCTGTGCAAAAAGGGGGACTTGTGTTGCACGCAGGAGATGGTCTCCAGCTTTTCATCAGCTGACTAACCTTCATCCCCTCAGCAGTTCATTGGTCTATGTGCTCCTGCTATCTAATGAGAATTAAATGTGTGTATGGTGCTTCCTGCTTTTGCTTGGCAAGCAATGAAGAGAACCATCTTGGTCATATCAGTCTTCTCATGGAGGCTAGATTTATAAAGTTAGAGTGGCTAGTCTCAGGACCAGTCCTTTGCATAGCTTTGTACCATGGGGCAACCACACTGAAAAGCAAGTGTGCACAGGCAGAACTTCTTCAGTTCAGCAGCTGGTACTACTCAACAGAATTCCTTCAATGAGACATCAAGTAGTCCTACCATAGGACACAAACATGTTCATCCATTTTGTATGTGGCTTACTTGACAGGAGCCATTGCGTGTGCTTTTATCTAGGCCCCTCTTTCACTGGGAAACAACACCTTGGTGCTCCATGATTTCCCAGGTAGCTGGGGAATAACCTCATCTAATTGTAACTTTTCCATGAAAGTTGGGCTATAAGCTTAAATCAGTTTCTTCCAGAAGAGGAACTGCAAAACCACACTGAGACAGGATGGAGGAGTGCTCCTCCTTGGGTAACAGGGCGCCCCAGGAGAGCAAGCATGCTGCGTCCACAATGCAGACTTACCAGATATGTCATATGTTCTCTAAACCCACAGTAGCAGCAGGATATGTGCTTTGGAAATCTCCAAAGGATCCTCAGCAAGACCTTAACATTCTACGCTCAATGTCAGGTTCTGGCATCAATAAGGATTAACATGTTGCTGTCTGCCACCAAATTTGTCTGCCTGACTCCTACTGGAGTTGGAAGAAGCTGAGCCCTGTGTGTCTCAAAGTTTTTTGTTGGAACACTCTTGTCTGGTTGGCAGAGAACTTATCCCACACTAAGAATAAAAAAAGAAGTTCATAGTTCTTTTTAATAAAACGATTATTCTTTTTAATTAAGATAAACACTGCACACATCTGATAGCAGTTCCTCTATGCCTATCTGAGAACATCTTGCCATGACACACTTCTATCAGAACTGACTTGCAACTAATAATGCGGTCTTCTGCACTTAACTCTAAAGTCCCTATTGGCTTTAGCACAGTGAAGCACTGAGGAAATGAAATATTTTTCAAAAATGGATATCCTGAAGTTTGATTTGTTGAAAGCATTTCCTGAACTGACAAGCTACATGCCGTGTCTACAAAACCCACTGGGAACTTTCAAAACTTGAGCAGCAGTTTCTAATCACTGACTATCATTAGCATTTTAGTGAATAGATTTTTGATAAGAAAAATCTTTGCCCTATGAAAAAAGAACCTGACATTTTCAGTGCAAACAGAGCTTCTCTTTAAACTACTTCTTTAGCTATACTCCAAGCTCTGGGTGCCACAGTGAATAATTCTGTTGTATTTCAGGAAGGGAGTACAGTGGTTAGGTGACAAATGCTGCCACAATGCCGAAACTTTACACTGCCATTTATGTATTACTACACTGCGAGATATGTCTTCTGCTGTGCCTGGGATGAAGCAGAAGGTGGGTTCCCAGTGTGGACAGCACACCAGCATTTCTGGTGGACCTCACAGCAGCTGAGCTGTGCCAATGCCATTGCACTGCAACTGCTAGCACTGGCTGCTGCATCAGCAGGCCAGAGCAATGGGACCCCTAATTAGGGACACTACAGGGAAGTTACACACCAGGGCACAGACAGCACAGAAAGCTTTGATCATTCCATGTTGAGGGTAGGAGATCTTTTCAGATAGATCTGGACAGGCTGGATCAATGGCCTGAGGCCAATTGCACGAGGTTCAACAAGACAAAATGTCAGGTCCTGCACTTGGACCACAACAAGGGAAGGGAAGGGGAGGGAAGGCAAGGCAAGGGCAAGGGCAAGGGCAAGGGCAAGGGCAAGGCAAGGCAAGGCAAGAGAAAAAGGGAAGGGAAAAAGGGAAAGGAAGAGAAGGTGGAAGGCAAGGGAAGGGAAGGAAAGGAAGGGGAAAAGGGAAGGGTAAAAAGGAAAGGAAGGGTTCAGGCTCCCGATGGCTGGCTGATGGCCCTGGTTTGCATCTGCAGGTCTAGGAAGACCTGAGAGGTCAGAAAAAATTGTAGTGCCATGCAGATTGTCCCCACATGGGGGGAACTGCTGAATGAAGCAGAACAAGTACTGAGCTTAGCACTGAGCTGTAATACCCTGAAGAACTGAACAGTCATTGTGGCCCTGCCACAACCCCTGCAGCCCCAAAGGCTGTGGGATCACGATTAAAAGTTAGCACGGGTACAGTCACAGCCCAGATAGGCTGTCAGCCACTCTACAGCTCCCCCCTGGTGCAGTGTGTCCTTCACATACCCCACCATATATAAACACTGTGAACTGAAACATATTTTTACAGCTTCTTGCTAGGTAAACATCGCTCTGCGGGTTTGGGGAAGAGCTCTTGCGCTGCTCCAGGGCTGCTGAACACGACGTCGTGTCCTCTTCATAAAAACCCATAAATTCCCTACTATCTGTATAAATTATTGTAAGAGTGGGTCTAAATAAAGGAGAGGTGGAAGGACTGCTCTGTGACGTGAAAGCAGCAACACTGAATAACAGCTTTCAGTTTCACCATTCTAGTACTTCAGCAAGAGCTCATACCATAGGTGGGATGGGGCTGGCAAAAGGGGCTGCTTCACCAAAAGCATTGACAGCTTTTCCTTGAGTTGTGCCTGCTGATCTCTGTGTAGAGGGGGGAGAGGAACCTGGGCTTTGGAGAAGGCACCAGGATGACTATCATGGATGCCCATTCCCTGTCAATGGATGCCTGAGCCTGGCAGGGTGGTTAGTGCTGCCTTAGGCAGCCTTTCTTCTGAAGTGTTGGTGTCTCAGGCAATAAGGAGAGAGGAGAAATCAGCCCTAAGCAGCAGAACCATGACATGATTCTTGGTTCTTCTGATGTCCCATGAAAGTCAATCACAGTCAATTCCTTGTCTTCATACCTGGGTCCACTTGCAACCTCCTCCTCAAACTTGGTGTCCAGTAGCCCCTGTGCTCTTCTGCCTTGGGTGCTGCAATTGATACCCCTTCTTTTCTTCTCCTTCCCATCAGCAAGCATTTACCTTCTGCTTGCCGACACTTCCAGATCAGGTCATACTCTGTGCAGTGCAAAGGCAAGGAGGGGATCTGCCTTCTTCCAGCAGTAGACATGGGCTGTGAGCCTTGTTGGCTGCCACCGACTGTGCCAGTGAATACCAAAGAGAAAAGGCTGAGGGCTCTCCCTGCTCAGCAGCTCTGCCTTGCCTGCCTTCACCCACCATGGTCCTGCCCACTTCTCCCGGTGATGGAACACACCATACATCTCCTTGGACAGGGAGCAGCAGTGAGCCACCAGACTCAGGTGGGAGAAGCGCTGTGTGAGATAAAGTGAGGGCCTGGGCAATGCAAGGTTGTATGTAGCAGGAAGAGTTCTCATCCAAAGTCGCATGACCCACCTTTGGACTTTCAGAGGGAAAACATGGCCTCCAAGAGCTGCTTTATCCCTCACCAGCTCCCACCTGCACATAGCATGGGGAACTGCTCCTCAGGGCTTGGCTCACCATGAGGAGAGGGAATGGGAGGTTGGGAGGGGATGCGGTGAGGCAGGCCAGTCCACTCTTTGCGGGGTCCAGCTGATCCCTTTCAGGGAAATAGGGCGCCTTGGGGCTCAGTGGGAAGAGGGGATGAAGGACCATGGCAGGGAATTTTTGAGGAAGGTGAAGAAGGGTGTACCAAAAGCTCACAATTCCTTCTCCCCACTGTGTCTGCTGCTAGATGCCCAGCTTACCTGCCACTGCATGGCTGCCCTACCGCCTGACAGGGAGGAGGAGAGGTGCTGACAGCACTCGACAGAGAAAAAGGGATGGGAAAGAGGGAGAGGGTGGCTGAAACCCCCACTCAAAGCTGATAATTAATAAAAGAAATGCCCTGGGACTCCACTAAAGCTTCCTCAAATGACTTACCTGTCGTGGGCTCGGCAAAGCATTAAATGGCCATTTTCTGACAGAACGACTTCACTGTGCCAGAGCTTCCTTGACTTTGTGAGGAATATTTCTCCCCTCTCCCAACCCTTTTTTTTTTTTTTAATCTTCTCCTTTTCTTCCTCCCTCTCTTGTTCCCTCTCCTTCTCTCTCTCTCCCTGGTTGACGGCTCTAGTTCATTTCTGCCTATTTAATTGGGCCCCGGATGAATTTACTCGACAGGGCCATTCATCATGTGGCAGCGGCTGGCGGACGAGCCCAGGGGGAGCAGGGCTGACAGCTCCAGCAGCCTTGGATGCTGCCTGACTCTGGAAGTTCACATATTTGGGCATTAGTGCAGCTATTAGTTTAACAAGCTTCGTTTATCCCTGTCACTACCACTTCAGCTTCCCATGTAATCATTTGAAATGTAGATTACTGCTAGACAAATGGGACAGAGCAAGAGTACACAGGAGGGAAAAAAAGTGACATGGATTGCTTGTTACAAGCTGGGGTTTTTGTTTTGTTTTAGGTTGGGGTTTTTTTCTTCCCTCTTTTAATAGTTTTCAATGTGAGTGCTTTGGTTAACTTAATATTCACATTAATTCTATTGTAAGCAGTTTGCCACTAGTGTATGCCTTTTTTAGAAAATAGGTGGTAGGGATCTATTGACCCAAAAAAGAGGTTTAAAGCAATTATATAGGTGTCCAGGAGTCCGAGGTCTATGCACACCCTGCCCCTCCCTAGTACCTGCTGGGGGTCACCCTCTTCCAGCCAGATACACCTATGGATTCTGAAGCTGGACTTTCTCAGCATGGTCTGTTCGCTGCAGCACAAGACATCTAAGATGTTGTGGTAGGCTGACATGGCAAATCTAATCAGCCTCTGTTTCAAAGGCTTCTACCCACCATGTTGTTTTTGCGCTGTAGGAGTCACAGCAGACCAATGGCTCCAATGCTCAGAGAAAAGTGTGTTCTGCCACTTGTGTCCCAAGAGTAAATCCCAAACATTCACAGGTCATTATGCTCTGACTGAAAGCCAACCCATAGCACTAGATGCGGGGAGGCCAGAAGGAAACACAACCTTCCCTGCCCTGGCTCCCGATACGAGACGCTTCGTTACTATCTTCCTTTCCCAGCAAGCCTAAAACAAGCAATAAGTTTATTTTTTTAAACTGCATCTAGAGGTGTCAACAGTGACAAAACCATTTTATCACACAGGAATACAGTCCAGTGATCAGCAATTTCCCCAACTTAAATGTGCTTGCTATATTCTGCATTTGTCTGGTGCAGTTCTTGGCTCCTGTTCTGACTTTCTCTGCCTAGTGTAGGAGCTTTTCTCAGTCAGATTACAGGTTTGTGCTCAAAGTTCCTGTCTGTGCACCAGGTAGGTCAAGTCTGTCTTAACTGTCTCATGGACCAAACAAGGACATTGATCCTTCTTTGATCTCTCACTACAATTAAGGTTTCCAGGACCCAAGTTATTCTTGGAGACTTCCCTTTAGCCATATCCAGTTTGCTTACCTCTTTTCCAACTCAGAGATGCTTTACTTTGCTGTGACTAGTGCTGTACTCAAGAACAGTGCTTCTGTCTATCCTGCCATCCCTGCTTTCTGGTCCCTTCCTAATCTATCAGCCACAGCCAGGCCCTGGGAGTTCTTAGTCAATTGGTTTTGCACCTCCACTCTCATGTCAAGTCCAACTGTTAACCACGGCACTGCCAAATCCACAACTAAACCATGTCTCTAAGTACCACATCTACACATCTGTTAAATAACTTCAGGAATGGTGACTCCACTACATCCCTCCTTCTTATAAATCTGACAACATTAAATGCTTGTACATGCCAGACCTTGTGTTTCATCCTGTGAAAGATGTGTTTGTTTAAGTAAAACCAGCCCACTTTGCAGATTTGAGTGGTCTACCAAACCAGGCACTCCACTAACGTGGTATCTGCACACTTTACCAGTGTGGGCTAGGGATTTTTCACCTGCTCCCTGATAGAACTAAGGGGAATTATCGTCACTCAGGGCTTCTGACTGCACTGGAACAGGATGAAGCAGGATGAAGAAAATTCAGAAGTTGCCTAAATTCCCTGGAGTAAGAGGTGGGTCTAATGTTTTTCTCTGGAATTGCAATTATGGTGGTGTCTCTCTTGCAAGAAACATGCTGGCAGCTCTGGTTTTGCATGAGATCACTAGCATCACCATGGCTCTATTCATCTCCAGCCTCTTCTCCTATTTGCACAGTAAGATCTCCAAGGTGCGGCTTGTGATGTTGTTATCCCTTTCCAAGCCACTGCAAAGTGACACAATTCATTTACCCCTCCCTCCTTTGCAGCTCTGGGACTCTCCTGAGGGCTTCAGCAGCTGGTGTCTTCTTTTAATGAAAACAGCTCACAAGTCCGTGTCAAGCCTAGTGGCAGATCAGATCAAAGGCAGCTGATTTTCTTTCATCAACAAGCCAGGGAGCAGCACCTAGCTACTCTTCCTCTGCCCTACTGGCATGGATTGGACAAAGAGGAAGGTCTCGGCTTGACTGGTAGGAATCTCAGGCTTGTACCTCTGAGCTGACTCTGCAAAACCTGTTTGTGATTTCTCCTCTTCTCTGTCCTATTCCACTCCCACAGAGCTCAGGGGATGAAGCCGGAGACCAGATCTTCCTACAATGCAGGGGATTTTTCAGGAAAGACAGGGTCAGTGGGATGGGGAATTACTCCAGGGAAAATGCCAGAAAGAGAGAAACAGAATGGGAGTGGGGTGGAACAGGCAATGTGAGTGATTAACGGGTGCTCCCCTCCCTGTCTGAGCTTGGAAAATCACAGCTCTGTAATAGGAGGGACATCTCTGGGCTTCCTGGCTGAGCTGAAGCTTAAAGAGAGTCCCCAGGCAGCTGTAGGCTCCTGCCCTGGTGGGGTGGCTCAGTCCCAGGCTGTTCTTAGAGCTCAGGGCTATGGTCTTCAGAGAGCAGAAGCAAATATGCTGATTTCAGTTCCTCTGGCCTTATTGTCCCCTCAGGTAGAGAGATGCTTCCTTCAGCTGCTTCCTCAGCCAGTGTCTCTCTGCTTTCAGGCTGGACCATCACTGACAGCTTCATCCCTTCATTACTAAATGCACGGAAATAACAACTCATTTGAAGCTGCATCACCCAAGACAGGTATGCTGCAGCCAACCACCAGTGAAACACCCAAGCTCCTGTGGTTTCTGACCCATGTCATCACTTGAAAACCATCCTTCCCTTCCAGCCCATGCCCAAAATGTCTGATGGGGATCAGGGAGCAGGGGAGGCATGGCCTATCTCCTACGTTCCACAGAACTCTTTTGGCCACAGAACAGCTTTGACAAGGTGGTTTCATAATCACTTTTTTAAAGCCCACTTTTGGTGGCATGCAGGGTGAAATGGACTTTCCAAGGCACCAGTGCCATTGTCCAAGTGGTGGTCTCTTCTTTTCAGAAAGTCCCCCAGTACTGTCTATTAGGTACCATTAAGTTCCTAGGCACCAGTACATCCCAAGACATGCCTGGGAGCCTCGATTATAGTGACTGCATCCTGAGACGTCAGCTTTGCTAGCATAAAGCCAGTACCTCAGGATGGAAGGTATATTTCTGGTGATTGTCCTGCTCCCCATGACTCACCAGACAAGTCTGAAATTCTTGAAGTTCCCATCCCCAGCAATTTTCTGCTGCATTTCCAGGATGTACTTGCAGTCCAGGCGAGGGGTATTTGCAGGTCATGTGGAAAACTAAGGAGCTGGATCAGAGACATCACCATTTGGTTCTGGTTTTGCAGGCACTTGCTCATCTAATCTGGCCTTTTTGCATCATAGGAGAACTAGGAATTGTTGTCCTTTTCATAATCAATTATAAGCTATCAGTTAATTATTTATTAGCTATTAAGTAACCATGAGTAGTTTTAGCAGGCTTTGTATGCTCACTAATTTTCCAAGACAGCTTTTTTAAATGAAAGCACTACAGTTTAATAAATAAAAGACTTTGAATAAAATTATAGAATCATAGAATAGTTTGGATTGGAAAAGGCCTTAAGATCATCTAGTTCCAACCCTGTGCCATGGGCAGGAACGCCTCACAGTAGATCATGTTGCCCAAGGCTCTGTTTAACCTGGGCTTGAACACTGCCAGGGAAGGAGAATTTACCACTTCTATGGGCAATCTGTTCCAGTGCCTCACCAGCCTCACAGTAAAGACCTTCCTTATATTTAACCTGAACTTCACCTGTTTAAGTTTAAATCCATTACCTCTTGTCCTATTGCTACAGTCCCTGACGAAGAGTCCCTCTCCAGCATCCCTGTAGGCCCCCCTTAGATATTGGAAAGCTACAGCAACATGACATGTGCTTTGCAAAGCTGGGGAATAAGCCCCAGCGTTACACACTGACTCCCTTTGGTGACTTCTTTTATTTAAAAAAAGGCTACTGAGTCATGATCTACTGATTCTCTATGAACTTCAAAAAACTCGGGATAAGTTTTTCAGCCTATGAAGAGCCAATGATGTCTCTGACTTGCATCCCCAGCTCCTACACAGCTTCTTCACTTCTCCCCAAGCCAGCATACAGCTGGATTGCAGCGGGTGAGCTGAGCACTGCCCTTGCATACTTGTGAAACAGTGATTCTGTGTGATCCACCAGTTCTACCAACACCCACCTCCTCTGCAGACAGGACCCTTCCTCTTCTACTCTGAAATACTGTACTTCCTCCAGGGCTTAGCATCTGGGTTTTAGCCCCAGGTTTTGCATCTGCTCACCTATGGCAAATGTCCCCTTAGGGGTATCTGGGGAGCTTTATTTATGGATGTATGAGATCTGCTGAGGATAGCATGTTGCTGATGTCAAATCCAATCCAAAAAAATCCATGATCACCCATGGGGATGCTCCAACAAAAGCGGTTCATTTACCAGGTGTTTATCAATGGATAATTATTTTGAATAAGTATGAAAATGTTAAAGAGGTAAATGCATCTGGAAAGGAGAGTTTTCCTCACCAAACAGCAGTGTTTCAAGGATCATGCTTTCTGAGGGACTGTAGATAAACACCAGTGATCGTGTGATTTCCCATTTTGAGAAACAGATTTTCCTGTAGCCAATAAACCTGGCCCAGAAAGCAGGACTAGTAGAGGACAAATAAAGGCTGGTGTCTGCCACCTCCTTTTCCCCTGAGATAAAATGTGAATAGCTCCTGCCAGAAATGATGAAACGTGAACAAATCCTACCAGAATGGCTTTTTTAACAAGTCATGGTTTTCAGTTTGTTCGACTGTTAGATTGAGGCCCAAAAGCCAATACATAATCCACAGCCATTTGAGAAGGGGAGGAGCATGTATCTACTACCTAAACTTCACTCAGTGTTCAAGCAGTAATTACAAGACTGGACTTTACAAATAGAACATAAATACAATTACATAGCTAATTAAGATGTATCATGAACTGAAGTTTGTTTCTACGATACTAATTGCATATTTCACCTTCCTGTTAAACAGATTTGATAGTCTGAAAATAAGCCATTTATATTTGGCAGTGGGAGAAGTTCCAGTGAGCAGCTACTGCACTCTGTTCCGTGGGATGGATGTCAGGGCACTCCAGTTAGACCCTAGATGAACAAGGTGAATTGATGCCCATTTTCTCAGCTGTATGAGAAATTTTATTTCGAATGTGCCAGATGTTTGCTCTCTGCAGACCCCTGTAGCTGCAAGACAAGTGCAGGAGAGTAAAATTTGTTGGAAAAGTGGAAGTTTTTCAAGTACAAACAGTGAATTATTGCAAGCTTTCTGCACAGACAAGACAGGTTAGAAAATTAGCTTGGCCACCTCTACCTCTATCTAGCAACACTAAACCACGCTATTTGTTGTTTTAGCTCTATAATTATTTTAGGTTAGTTAATATGTTGAAGTTAAGGTAAGTGTTTAATACATGCGTTTCTGTACAGCAGGCAGAGAGAGAGCTGCCAGCACCACATGGCACATGAGGATGTGGTAATTACAATGTTAATGTAGGACATGGAAAGTGTGATCTGAAGTATTCATTCCATGGCAGGTGTTCCTTGTAGACTTGGCCAACGCATGGGATCTTCCATTCCTCGTTATGAAGTGAGAACAACTGCCTCACCTCACAGCAGGGACACATTCCTATACACATACATAAGTGTATTCAATACATCTAACACAAATGTAGGTCAGATAATTCTGAGGAGCACTGCTTTTCAAACACAACCCTGAAAACTGCTACATGACAGACATAAAACTCCTAAAGAGCTGCCTGTGTTTGAGCTGGTCCAACTTTCTGCCAGCAGTAAAAAAATTGACTATGCTGTGGTTTTAACACTAGGCAAGACAAATGGTGCAGATGCAAATTTTGCACTCATGCACATTGGAGGGAAGTGTTGCTGTAGAACGAGTCACACATCTTGGGCATGAATCACTGTTTCAATGAAATATGGGATGTGATTCACAAGTTGGTAAGCAGTGGAGGGTGGCACACACATACACATGCATGTACCACATATATACATGTGAGCACAGACAGCCACACAGGCTGACACAGACACACTAAGTACACACATGAGCACAGAAAGCATCAGTGGCTTCATCCTGCTCCTTCGCCTGCTGAGTAGACAGGGGTCTACCAGCGGGAATATAGGTATACATCCTTCAGGAACATAAATACCTTCCTCCAGCACTTGGCCATGGACCCTATCTGCCCAGTAGCTGCCCTTGGGTCCCTGAGCCTTTCCTGGGACAGCCCTGAGGAGGGTCTGGGCATGATGTCCCTCATTTGTGTTCTCAGCTGCTCTTGTGCCACTGTGCTACTCTGGGCTTGTGGAGGTGGCTCTCTGACAGGCACCACAGATGAGACCACGGTTCCTACTGCCTCCCCTGGTACTTGCAGCAATGTCAAGAGCAAAGCTAGGTGAGGGGATTTGAACACTTCCTTTGGGATGGGTTTGGTCTGCACCTGACATTCGGAGCTGGGTCTTCAGACTTCCAAAATTTAAGCTTCTGTCTGCATTCAGGGAGTGCACAGGGCGTGCTTTAATGAAGCTTTACTCCATGACTTATTCCATGCGCTCAGATTTGCAAAAAACAAGCCACTCACTAGGGGAATCTGGATGGCATGAGACCTAGGGTACAATGATTTGCAGTCCAGGTTCCCATTCTTCTGACACTTCAGACTACCTTAATTACATGTTAGAAATGGATATGAAGAAACTGCATTAATATTTTCCCTGTTTAATAAATTTGTTCAACACAGCTTCCAAAGTCCACAAATGCCATCATGGCCAGGGTGCAACCTTGCCCCACGAATGTGTCATGGTTTAAGCTCAGTCATAAATTAGAAAACCATGTAGCCTGCTCGTTCCCCCCCCTACACTTTCCTCCCAGCTTCCAGAGGGATGGGGAGGAGAACTGAAAGAATACAACTCCCACAGGTTGAGATAAGAACAGTCCAGTAACTAAGGTAT
>WYDI02017829.1:0-18939 GCA_009867235.2 Psittacus erithacus | reverse complement strand
TCTGCCTAAGAGCTCATCTCAGTCTCCCCTCTGGCAGGTTAAAGCCATTCCCCTTGGCCTGTCCCTCCAGGCCCTTGGCCAAAGCCCCTCTCCAGCTTTCCTGGAGCCCCTTTAGGTATTAGAAGACTGTTATAAGGTCTCCCCAGAGCCTTCTCCAGGCTGAGCAATCCTAGCTCTCTTGCCTTGAATAGATGCAGTTATAAATTAGATTGCCATCATGCCCTGGCCCTCAAAAGGGCATTGGATTCCCTCTGCAAATCACAGCTCCAGCTCTGCAGGATGTCTGCCTGTTCCTTTGGGCTGTGCTCCAGCTGGAAGGGCTGGCTGTTCTCAGGGGTAAACTGAGTGGCAGTTAACTAACAGTGATTGCTGGTAGTCCCAGTGGCCACATCGAGGTCAAAAGCTGGCTATTACCTTCTATATCAGGAAATACAACCAACCCCGACTACTCTGTGATTCCATGAAATGTATACCTGTATGGGAAAACCCCCAATGACTTCTGATAAACAGCTTTATGGCTTAAGCATAAAGAGACATTTTGTTCCAGTCTCAAGATCTTTTCCTTTGCTTAAAATCTGATTTTGCTTGGTGTAATTCATCAAGCTCCACCAAGTACAATTATCCACCAACATCTAAATTAATGGTAGCATTAGAGTAATGCAATTTAAGGACAATTTAAGAAAGCATTCAGCGCTTGCGTTTAGGACAGAATTATCCATGTTAAAAGAACCCAAACCGTCTCTGCTTTCCCTCACAGAGACTTCTGGTCTGACAGGCCCCGGCACAGCAATTCCACAAATGCTTCCAGATATTGTCTGTAGGGAAGTCCTGGTTTTGCTGTGATTGCCTGCCTGCTGTGAAGCCAAGCAGCGCTCAAAGGGTAGGAGGAGCGCATGGATCTGGGGCTATGGGCTCGGACCCTGCTGCTGTGCATGGACGTCTGCATGGGCTGTGTTTCCTGGGTGAAAGTCTGCACTGTGTCTGATGTCTGAACCCACAAAGGCTGTAAATCCTAGTGCTGCTCTTTGCTACCCCCAGTTTCATTTGCAGGTTGGCTTTTCTGGGCCATCCTTGTTAACTGTGATACCAGTTTATGCTTTGCAGTCTCTCAACTTGCTCTTTCTCTGCTTCCTCTTCTCCATCTCTTTGGCTATTGAGGGAGCCTGGGGGTGTGAGAGCTCTGCATGTCCCAGCTGCTGAATCTGCACAGACTATGGAGATGGGGATTTTTGAGGCAAGGAGGGATGACTGGGAGGATGCCGGTGATGTTGGAAAGTTGTGTTTCACTTCTTGCTGCACCTCAGCCATGTCCAGTCCCTTTGGTGTTCACTTGAACTGCTAAAAAATACATCTGAGCATAGAAATGCTGCTGAAATCAGTGGAGCTCAGTGTCAGATACTCTTTAGCTCCCTTCTGTCTAATATTGTAGAGGCTTTTCCACGTATTGAGGTACTTAACTTTTAATATGTGACTTCTAAGCCTCCATTCCTCACCTATGAAAAGGGCATAATTGCTTTTCCTTATGTCAGTTTTGGATAGTTCACAGACTGTCTTCCTGCCAGCCCTGCTGGCTCTTTCCCCATAGATGGTGCTGCACAGAGTGCAAGTGCAGGCTCTTCTTACTTCATTAACTAATTGACAAGCTTGAGGTAGCCTGTATTAGATTTGGCATGCTCTCTGCCTTGCTAACCATCACATTGTCCGGTTTGGGCTGTGCGTTCCCCAATGTGCAGCAGGGTTTTGATGGAGCAGCTTCTGAACACTGCAGCAGACAGAGCTGTGGCTGGTGCCGCTTGGTCTCTAGAAATGGTGCTTTTGATAATGAGAGATCTGTTTCATTCAAAAGCACAGCTACATAGTGCTGTTGGCCATGTCCCATACAGCAGGTTCATTTGCTGCAATTGCCTTTCTCACATGATGTTTCTCTGCGTTTTGGCCTCATGGAGGGATGTGGATGTGGTAACTGCTGTCTGGTGAACAGATCCTGTCCTGACCCTGATGTTCCTCTTGCTGTTCCTGCGCTGCCTGGTTGATTTGACTGCTGCCTGGGGGTTTCATACCAGTGCAATACAAAATAGTCACCGGAGAGCAGGACGAGGTATAAAGCCATGCAAGCTGCTCCCTCATTGCTTTGTGCAGTGCAGGAAATTAAGAGGATTTGGTGTAATTTCCACTAGTAAAACTCTACAAAAGTACGTGTGAACAGGGGTATCAGAAGAGGCTGATGGGCACATTGTCCACTCCCGACCACTTCATGGCCCACACCAGTGCAGCCCTTGTTCTGTTGCTGGAGGAAAACACTGTGTACAAAGCTGCTCCTTTCCCACCTGGTCTAAGGAACGTGTCAGCTCTTTGCAGTGACCTCCAGCGCCCAGTGAAAGGGTTTCTGTTAGAGGCGTCCATCCTTTGATGTTCAGCTGCTGATGGCCTGGCAGCCTTCCTGGTCCATGTGCCTCATCTGAGTGTCCTTGGCATGCAGGGGGTCTGAAGAGGTGGCAGCCTCCATAGCCCTGGTCGGGGGGAGAAGCTGAAGGAGACAAAACTACAGTTCTGCACCCCACTAAAACACAGGGTAACCTTTGCATTTCTCTACCCTGAGGAGCTGGGAGTGGAGTCTCCACTGTCAAAGGTGGCCTGGGAGTGCACTGCTGTGGAAGCAGCAACCCCAGTACACCCCTTCCTGCCCTGATAGGTTCTTTCCTACTGAAGCTGCCTGGAGGATAAGAATGCTCATGTTCTGAGATGTGGACACCAACAGGAGCTGGTCACCAAAGCCTGGACCGGCACAGTTATCCCACACAATGAGTTTTCCTGAGATTATCCCAGGCAATGAGTGGTTTCCCAGGACAAAGTGCAGGCAGACCAAGAACAAACCTGCGCGGGTACCCTGGTGTCCTTCCTGCAGTGGTTGGGAGCTGCTCTTGTAGCTGGCCTGGCAGCACAGGCATGGTGCAGCTCACCATGGGGACTTGATGGTGGGAGTTCTTTCACCAGTCTGAACTCACAGGGTTGCTGCAGCACCTTTGGATGAAACAAGCTCTCTGAAGGCTGACTGAGCCTTTCACAAAGACTTTCTCATTGAATCCTCTCATGGCTGGATGTTTCATTGCCTGTGGTATAAAAGCGGTAGCAGGCAGCAAGGCTTCCTCACGTCACAGCTCTTTGTTCCTCTTCTGTATTCACTCCCTATATGAAATTCCCATTTAGTCTCTTGCACTGGTCCTGCAGCATCTTTAAGGGTGTCTCTGTATGGATTAGCATCTTTAAGTGGTGCCTTTTATTCACAGTGCAAGCACATCACTGACGGTCAGAGTGATGATATTGTGGTGCTTTTATTTCTGTCTTGTGTTTGATCCCAAGGCTGGGCTGATTCAGGGAACTCAACAAACAAACAGCCCAGCAAATCCTGCCTGCAGGATCAGGTAGATCCCAGCAGCTATGCAGGAGAATGGCTTTTGGGAGCACTAGTGCTAAGGTCAGCTTAATAAATACAACCCCCTTTAACTGCTGACGAATCCCATTTTCAGGCTCATGAGGGATTTGTCCGTTTTGGGGGACCATAAGCATCACTGCTGTTCTTAACAGTCCCCTAACAGCTGCTGAGCGATACAGTGACAGTCCATGTGGTGTGTAATTGATGGCTGCTGCTCCAAGGCCTTGGTGTAAATGCATTCCGTGCCAGCCTGAAGTGACTCATGGGGGTAACTGTTTGTTCTCTGTGGTAGGTCATTGCCTGTTCCGACAGAAAGACAGTCTATATAAAGGTTTGTTCTGCAGAGATCTTTTCACCACACACAAAAATACGGTTAATCCATTGTAACAAACCAACTTGAACAGTTTCAGTTCCCTCCTGTACAAGATTATTCATACAAGTCTGTGCCTTGGTACCTTTAGAACCATCTAGTTGGATACCCAGAGATGTCCTTTTTGTTAGGGGTTTGATTTTGCTGAAGCTATTCCAATATTGATCTTTTATGAGTCGATTCTTTTGAATTAATTTTACCAGCCCTCTGCTCCTTGTGGTGAAAAGATGATTTCAAATGACTTTGTGCAAAATCCGAGCCTCAGTAACCTTAATGTTCTCGACTGAAAGAAGGTGAGCACTAGAGCTTAGAGGCCTCGCTTTCTGGATTTGCCTGCAGAAATACTTGATTCCTTAGCACCTAGGGAATTGCTCAGCGTGAAATGGCATCTACATTCCAACTTCTTTAAATTCCTGAAATGGAAAGAAAACGGATTCATAAAGCACATTGCAATTCTGTTATTACTAAATGCACAACTACATCTTGGACCTGTAGCTATGATCTTGTGCAAACAGGGGCAGATGAGAATCACTAGACAGCTGTTTGTTTAATCAAAGGCAAGTTGAATGCTGCAGTGAAAATCCAGCGTGACTGCACCTGCTATTGAGCAGTCCCCCAGTGTATACCTGAAGTGACAGCTTAAATAAACAGAGCGGGTAGCCAAAGGCCATTAAGCTCTTCATGATTCCGAAATGTGTTGGTCTGCATTAGAGATCTGACAATGAGCAGTCATTAGTGATTTCCATGAACTGTCTTTGCAGCAAACATTGTTCCAGTCCAGTGTTCCTAATCTTGTACCGCTGACTATGAATTCTTCTTTTCTATTTTTGGCATTTATTTAGTATTAACAAACTTCCTGGTCCCATGCCTCCTACTAAAGATGTTCGTAAAAAGAGTGACACAAATTACTGTTGGTTTCCCATTGGCTATGAATTCCCTTTTCATTAGGAACCGCCACAAAAGTAGTGCTTGCTTTAATCAGCTCTAGTCTCCTTGTTTGGAAAGGCTTGCAAGGTTGACTGGCTTTCTCAACTTGATCTGTGCTCACGGTAATGAGGCATCAGGCTAATGAGACCATTGCCATTACAATTACTAGCTTATTAAATCCTAATTAAGGACCCAATTCTGCCAGATGCTGAGTGCTGCTTGTAAGCAGCTGAATATTTTCACTTGCCCATTTTTGATCTCTAGTTGAAAGCAGTACTTGAGCATTGAAGCATATAAGGTCTGTTTCAGTGCTAATAGGGTAATTGACCCTAATGATGTTGGCTGGTGTGTAATGGCCAGAGCTGCCTTTCCTTCCTCTGAGAAGCCCAGCATCAATGTCACTGTTAAATGGGCTGTTATTCGCATTGCAGAAGGCTGCATGGCGCTGAAGGACAATATTTCCTATGTAATGTTCTGTGGCAGATTGTTTTCTGCGCATTCATGCACCAGTGAAAGGAGTTTGCAACTTTATTGTTCATCAGCGCCAATTAAACGCAAGCTCAACATTAGCCAGACATGCTTCCTCCCGAGTAAACAACTCAGTTCTGCCCTTCCAAGGCTGGAGATTTCTCAATGTGCAGTGTCTCTCTCAGAATGTAATTTCCAAATGACCTTCCCACTGCCAGCCTTCTGTTCCGTACGGGTTCCTGAGCTGTAGAGAATGGGTCACTGCGAGACTGGGGCAGTCTGCGAGAGAAGCGAAAGGAAAGATCTGAACAAAACAGCCACAGGAAGGAAGACTCAAATGTGTGTACCTGAGGGGCTGTTGTTCTTCCAAGAGTTTTAAAGAAATGGCCACAGTCTTCCAAATATAGCTCTGGGTTTAGTAATCAGACCCAGGAGAGATGATCTGTTGGGTTTTGAAGCCTTCGGCCTCGCAAGCATGTATTTGTTTTTATTGCTTTGAATCCCAAAGAAAAGCTGAAGAGACAGTGTTCAGCAGTGTCCAAAGCTCCGGGAGATGGGAATCTGTGATATCAGTCACTTAATTACAGTGGTTTCGTTTCCTGAAACCTTTATTCTCTGGCAAAGCTTTATTGAGAGATCTTGGTTGCAATTAACCTTTAAATGCTTGGACATTTGCAAGGACTCCCTTAATGAATTAAGAGATTAAAGATGCCTTTTGAAGGTGGGAATTCCTCTTTTAGGCTATCATCTGTGATGGGTCATTTCCATTGTCTCTCCCCTATTTAGATTTTGCGCTCTATGCATCTCCTTTGTATGTACTTGTTTCCTCCAGGGCTCCACCTTCATCCATGCCCTTGGGCTTGTCCCTGCAGCCAAGGTAAAACCATTTAAAGTCATGCATAAGTGCCTGCTGTCCAGGACATGATTCAAGAGAATCTGTGGGCTTTGGTTTTATTGTTAGCAAGTGTTTCCCTGCAAAGACAGACACCTGGAGTCCCAGATAAGGCACTGAACTGGAGACTCCTGAGCTCGCCTGGAGTCCCAGATAAGGCACTGAACTGGAGACTCCTGAGCTCGCCATGTCCCTTTCTATTTGCCTCGTAAACAACACATGCTGCAAACCACACCTTAGCCGTAGTTATAAGTTCATAAAAGACACCACTTACTGCTTGAAAGAAGGCTGTTTGCAGTGTGGCATGTTACACTGCTCAGGGATACAATCCACCCAAGTAAATATTCCTAAACTCCTCCAGTTTTCCAGCAATTTGACTGCAGCAGCTGTTGCTATGACACATTTCCTCCTGGCCGGGAGCTGTTTGGGCCATTCATTCAAGACAGGAGCCCTTAAATATGTCTCTTGCTCTGTGCACGGCATGTTCTGACTTTCACACCTCTTTATGCATCTATTAAAGTGGAACCCAATAATTTTCACTGTCTTTCACACAAGCTATAAGGCTCAATTTATCGCTGGAAGTGCTCTGAGGTGATTGATTCAGTGTCCATGAAAATGTGTGGGTTTGCTGTGTATCTGGTGAACAGGTAGCTCTGATATGCATGCCTCGAACAGGCTCTTTGAATAAAGAAAAATGGTGCATGTTGGTGGTAGAGATGCCTCTGGCATAGGAGATCAGAAAGAGAGTGGGGTAATGAGAACTTGTAATGATTGATAACTACATGAATTTTAATCAGACAGATTAAGGCAATTACTGATGGGATAATGGTCATTAGTACTTTTTGTTTAACATGGAGATGAATTGCTAAAAAGCAGAGAAATGTGCTGATATAAATAGGGATCAGTTTGCATGGCAAATTGGGGTGACTGGGCAGGGAGCAGGGAGAGGATGTGGTGCCTCTCATGCTGCTGGTGGGACCATTGCTGGGGAGACTGTTACCATCTGTGTCCTTAAAATAAAATAGGCAAAGTAGAGAGTGGGTAGGAAAGAACCAGAGACAAGGAAACAGCTTTGGCAGCAGGAGAGTCAAACACACAAGCCTGTTTAGGTAGTTGAAATACTGCCAGAGCACTTGATTAGAGCACGCTAATGCCTTCATGGATATGGTGCTTGGTGATAAAAGGTCTCTTTTATGTAGCAACAGAAGTAATGGTGACAGGGACTGATTAGAAGTGAAACTGGACAAATTAAGAGCAGTTCTTGGATATCAACTTGGGAGGGTGGCAAGTTCTCAGTATCCAGGTGTCTCCATGTCTAGACTGGCTTGTAGTTAAGAATTACGTATTCATTACGTACATACATGCATATTCATGACACTACGTATTAATTACATCATTCTTCCAGAAAGTTTCCCTGCATGCGTAGAAAAATGTGGTGGTGGTCTCTGGGGGTCGTTTACTTCTTCCAACAATCTTCATCACTTCTGGCAGCCTTTGAAGCACGTGCGGTAGGTAATGCTTACACCAGCTTAATTGGTTCGGTAACACTGCAGACACAATCGTCCTGTCCTTCTACTTATCAGCTAGTTTAGCTGCAGCCCATCCTGGACATCTGCTAGTTTCAGATACTCTTTATCTACACGTCTTGGTTTTCTGTCCTGTTTTCTTACACTTAGTTTTTTACTAAGGTCATAAGGACCTAAAACTATGCCAACTACAACGTTTTATCTTGTATAAGGGTTCTCATTATGTTCTCTATCTGCGCTCTGACTATATATGTTTTTCTTCCTTGAAACGTGTACCTCAGTTATTTTCCATTGCTACTGTTACAAAGCCATCAAACTTAACGTTACTTAGAACTGATTCTACTTATTTAGGAAGGTTTGTATTTCATTTTGTGCCTCGTTGTCTCAAATCCCCCCTTTTTTTGTGCCTCATTGTCTCAAATGCCTCCTTTTTCTATCCTTTTGCAAATTCTTTTGCAACACTTTATATACTTCCATTGCTGTTTAGAGTCTTTTTGAAATATTTTCCTGTTTCTACTTGATGAGTGATTTCATTCCTTTTCCAGTCTTCATAATTCATCATAGATGGTTTACAACACCAGAAGGAACATTGTATCATACCACAAGTAATCAATATTGAAGCAATTAATATTCCTGCAACCAGTTGCCTCAACCAGGAGAGATCAGGTTAACCATGAGGTTAACTCTTTCCATATTTCCTCAGAACCCCAAGAGGTATCATCCTTGGCCATTTCATGAAATGTTTTCGTTTGTTTCCAAATTTCCTCCAGATTTGTTTCGATTTTGCCACTTTGATCTATATAGGACCAGCAACTCTCATTGATTATGGAACAAACTGCTCCTTGTGAAACCAATAACATGTCTAGAGCCAGTTTTGTAATACCGCTTTACATAGGCTAGTTATCTCCTTTTTTTCCGCTTGGATTACATCAATAGTTTTACTTTCTGTTTCCTCTATGATTGCTGAGATATTTACAATTGCTTTCTCTAATTCACTTACTCCCAAAGATGGAATTCGTCATCTCACAAAACTATGAAATGCGGTGTTCCATTTGGCAATAGGGTAAAACCCTCCTTTGATCCGTTTAACAAAACTTCTAACCCAGGTTCCAGAAGGACGTATGTCAATAAAGTAAGATTGGGTACCACAGCACCTAAGATGCACCCTCTCCTTCCATCTGAGGGGTAAAGTCTTATAAGCACGTTCTCCACATAACCCATACCATCCTTTCCCTTCAGGAACAGGCCAGCACTAAACTATGATAACATCTATTAATGGTGTGATTGCAATTTGAATGGTTACTTATACCTGTGGTGTGTAAGCAAACATGATCTCCTACACTGATTCCTGGTGTAATACATCTTTGTACACAGGTACAATATTTTCTACTTGGATTAGAATTAACTGCCCCAAATCTTAACTTCTCCCTCAGATGTAGGTTGCTAGTGTTCACCCACAAGTTTGTCCATGAGACAGTTGGAAATTGGAACACCAATTAATGGAAGTCCGGATTTTCTCCTGATGTGCACACACCCAGCAGTCACTATGATTAAAGACTTTAGTAACACTCTGCATTAACTTCGAGTATAAGTTTTGGTTCCAAGCTTGTACAGCAGTAATCAAATAAGTCCAAATTATGACTGATGCAATTTCATACGTTAAGGGTCCTGAAGGTTCGATCTACCATGTCTGCTCTGGCTCTGGTGCTTTCATTATTCTTGAATAATGTATCCAAGCAGGTTGTTCCTTTATCTTCACTGCCGTAAAGGTTGTCAATACTGTGTGGTATGGTCCGCTCCACTTCTTCCCTAGGGGATCTCCTGAAAAATTCTAAATATAAACCCAGTCTCTGGATCTGAAAGGGTGAATCGGATCATCCAAAACTCTTGCTTTTGTCCCTAACATTCGCTTATTTATTTCTTCTAATTGTTTCCCAGGTTGACCAAAACCTGCATAGATAGCCTTCTCCCACTTCCTGAAGACTTCCTCCTTCAAACTAGGATTGATATGGCCTTCCATATAGAATTTCAAATGGACTAACCTCTTCTTTTGACTGAGGTTTAGTTTGAATTCTCAATAGAGCCAGTGGTAAGGCTTGGTACCAATACAAATTTGTTTCCTGACAATTTTACTAATCTGTTGTTTGATCAGATGGTTCATCTTTTCTGCTTGCCCACTGGCCTGCGGCCTGCATGGAACATGTTGTTGCCAATCAATTTCTAATTTTTTGCTAATTTCTTGTAACAATTTTGCACCAAAGTGTGAGCCTCGGTCTGAAGAAATTGCAGCCGGTACCCCAAAACAAGGCATTATCTTGTATAACAACATTTTGATTACTTATCTTGCATTATTTATCCTACAAGGAAGTGCTTCTGGCCAGCCTGAAAAGGTATCCATTAACACCAACAAATATCAACAGCCTCGTTTTCTTGGTGATTCAAAAAAATCTGTTTGCCTCTGTTATCCTGCATAACTTCCTCTCCCAATTGTCCCAATTTGATTTCTATTGTCACGTTTAGGATTATTCTTAAGACAGAGCTGACATTGTTTTGTCGCTAATTGAACTATGGTGTATAGATTCCTTCCTACAACTTATTTATCTAAGTATTTATACAAAGAGTTGCTACCCCAATGAGTTTTATTATGTTCCTCCTGAACTAGCTTCCAGAGTTGATTATAGGGAATTACAGTTCTCCCATCTGATATCTGAGCCCAGCCCTCTTTGTTTTCCTGTCCTTTCAGATCTTCAATCAACTTTCTATCCTCTTTTGAGGATAGATTCTATGATTCTGTATAGTGAAATCCCTATAGTAATCATGTGAACCACAATTAATGAGCTGTGTCACATGGGTTTAAGGCCAGTATTGAATCAGGCTGTTGATCCTTTAAGGTGAATTCCCTGTTACTGATCTTGACACTGGTAATTTTATGGGTGTTTTTAAGGAAGAGGAGACAAGCGTGAGATCAGCCTCTGCTTTGAATGCAGAAGTGTGCTGAGGGGAGGAGGAGTTGCACTAACATTTACATTTGCAGTGCCTGGTTTGTACGTATACAAACCCAGGGGGGTGGTACTGATGAAGTCAGCTCTGGTACAATGGACTTCAAAATACATAGCTTAAAGAATGAAATCAGTTATGGCTTGTCCCCTATGGTGGGGCATAGGAGTTGATGCACGAGTCCCTGTGCTGGGAATGGGGTGGATGTGAAGAGTCCAGTGCCCTGGGCAAAGATGCGCTGCCCTGAAGAATTTCTCCAAGGTATGGGATTTGGGGATGAGTTGTAACATCTGACATTCCTTCTTTAAGTAGGAAGCCCTCTGCACTGTGTAAGGTCTGCACAGCTTTCCTGAAGTGAAGGAGAACCAGAGCTATTGCCCATTCCCTGCATGCAGCAGTGATGAGGTGCCCACCAGCTCTGCGAGGTGCTCCTCAGGAGTCCTGGTGGAAGTCAAGGCGGGTGCATGTGCAGATTCAGTGGCTTCAGCAAGGGAAAGGGGAATTGGCAGTGAATCTGTAACCAGTGCAAACCTTGGCTCTGCTTAAAGGAGTGGATTTATTCCCCTGCATTTTAGAGGTGATTCCTCAAGGAATAGGATTGACTCTCAAGGTGATGAAAGAGGAAGTGGTGAACTACAGGTGAGGAGGGAAAGGAAAGACATCGGACTTGATAACTGTTTGCCTCATGTTTTCCTTGCTGGCATCTAGTATAAACTATAAGGGCATTGTCACTGCATCTGCCTGTTTCTCTCCCTCCCATCACCTAGGTCTGGCGGAGCGCCTGGACCATTCTATTGAGCAACTCAAAAAGCACACACAATGTGCTGTTTGCCAGGCTTGGGAAGGCAACCAAACTCAAAGCAAAGGCCCGAGTCAGCCCCCAGGCTTCAAGAGCTTTTGCTTTCTGTATGAGAAGATCATCTACTCACCCTTAACAGGAAAACATCAGCTTGAGCCAAATAGATGAAACGCCTCAAAAACCCAAGAGCTGCTTAATATCAGTGTTGTGTACTTCTCCCTGGCAACGCAAGCCAAGGGAAATTGGAGGACTCTCTCAGTGTCAAATCCAAGCAGTGGATTTGACCGCTGCTCTTCATGTGTGAGGAGATACATTTTCAAGCAGTGAGACATTAGATACTGAGCTGCTCTCTGATTCTGAGGTGATGGGCCAAGTTCTCAAAGTCTGGCAAAAATATCTCACTCAAAAATCAAACATTTCATATAAACGTATGCCAGAATATGTAGGTATTGGAAAAAACCCAACCTAACCTTGTTTAAAAAGAAATAAGGAAAAGCTGCTGCCTTCGTCAGTTAGGAATATTTCAGAGTAAGAAAACAAGGCAAACCTCATATGTAAATCCCACAAGGAAAAGAAGTTGTGCAGGTTTATTCTATTGCTTAGCATCTCACTTCAAGTCTTTCCTTTTGCATATTCTATGAGGTGTTCCAGTTGCTTGGCTGCCCTGGGTGCTCTCTTCTCTTGCTTGCAAATACAACCTGGGCAACCTGGTATGCAAAGAGCTACTGTTCCATAATTTGACCTTGCAGCTGTGATGAGTCTGTGCAAAGGAGGTGATGCAATGGTGCATGGATAATCACCAAGGTTTTCCCTACAATGCTCATGTGGATGATGTGACACTGCCCCAGCACAGTGCTGGTTTGTGGGTGTTGTCCCTATGCCCCTGTTGGGAGCATCTGAAGTGTGGAGGGCTTGGGGAGGAACAGTTCCCCCTTGGGCCATGGGAATTGGGAATAAGTCTTGCACATCCTATCCATGTGCTCACGGAAACCGCATTTGCACCATGAGCATCCTCTTCTGCAGAAGGAATAACCCAACAGCTTGGAGGGAAGCTCCAAGGAATGATCTGCGGCCTCTTCCTCTTGCACCTTTATCTGTTCAAAACAGACACCTTCTCCTCCTCTTGACTCACAGAGCAGGACTGCATTGCTGGGCTTGGCTAACATCACCAGCCCGCATACGTTTAGTCTGATTCTGACTTTTGTTCTTTGGCTGTGGGTTGGCTTTTGTGGTGAAGCATGGAAGACCTTTTGCTCTTGGCAGTCTGGCCCATGCTGAAGGCTGAAGTCAGTCCCCAAAAAGGGGATGAATAACAGAAGACAGAGAGGTTTTTGTACAGTTGGTTTGAACCTGTGGGCTTACCCTTATGGCATCAGAAAGCAGCTCAGCCTTGTGATGACAGCTCCTGCTGCGCAGGGTGGAACTAGTGAACACTGTCCTTTCTTTAGCGTTAGGCAGCTTTCGTGTTCCTCTATTCAAAGGAGGAAGCCAGCTGAATAACTTGAGGATGATGAAAGACCCGCAGTTTCTGCATGGCAGCTGTGACTGGTTTATGTCTGGGAGGCAGATAAGGCTTGTGATTTGGAAATAGCCACATACATGAATGTTATCAGGGAATGCTGATGAATACCATTGCTTTCCAGATATTCTTTTGCTTCTAATCCTGAATGACTTGTGAATAGCACTGATGATGAGGGATCTTGTCTGAACTGGACTTTGCAGGGAATCTTGCTGCTTGGAACAGGCTGAAAACCCCAAGCCCAAACTGACGCAAGTTCAGTGCAAGATTTGCTTTAATTTTCATATTAAGTCCTTATTATTTGTAAATTACTTTCTCTAACTTTGGGTTGTCACAAGGACAAATTACATTTTCACCATACATGTGGATATGGAACCAATTTTCACAGCTGCAGGGAGCTAGCCAGGGCTTGTCTTGCTGCTGGAAGCTTGCTTTGTTGGGAAACAGGAGAGTGAGTATTTCTGATCATCAGGCTTGAAGTCAGGCACAAACCAGTCCTTAGGATGCTGTACAGCTGCATTTAGTTTGAGATCTGCAATCTGTCTTATCCTTGGCGGATGAGATGATTGGGGATGACAAGTTTCCCCAAAGGACCTCAGCTCTGGTCCTGTCCAGTCTGGACTAAGAAGATAATAAATTTAAGTACTAATCCATTTAGGCTGAAAATGCGATTTCCGAAGATGTTTGCTAAGCACAGCCCCATTCCGTGGGAGCAGGTGCAGTGGATATTTCCCATATGTATTTGTAAAATCATTTGGAACATATTCATTTATTTTTACGAGCTCTTGTCATTACAGAAAGCATCAACAGCCAGCCACGCACCCCTGCTAGACTCTGCAGCAACCCTACCGAGCAGTAAGCAGCCTGATGCTTTTATAGTCTGATTAATGGCTGCAGGAGACTCCAGTGGCTTCTTCTGGGCTGCAAAGAGCAGTGGTGGAGAAAAGCAGTCTGGCTGAGAGCTCCGGGCTCTTCCTTCTGCTTCAGCTCCCTCAGCTCTGCTGCAGGCGACGGGTGGCCAAACACAGGATACTGTTATTGAATGAGAAATGTATTGTGCAGGGGGGTTGGAACTGGATGATCTTAAGGTCCTTTCCAAGCCTGACTATTCTATGACTCTGTGATTCTCTAACTAGTGAGGAAACTCTTTGAAAGTGGTTTTAACTCGATCTGAGCGGAGTGTTTTTCAACAGAGGGAATCAACCCAAAACTAAAGGATGCGTGCTGTGAGTTTTGAGAAAGGTCAGTGAGTTGTTTCAGTTGAGGAAAAAAAAGAATCACTTTCTTATTTGGAAGCACCGACTTTCTTTTTATTTGAAACATTGACTTTTTCTTGACCAGCTTCCTGTGTTTCAAATTTGCTCCAACAGTAAATGTTAGTGAATGGATTTAAATGACCTTTCAAGCGAAACAATTTTGGAGGCTGACTGCGAGCAGTGTTCTTGTTTGCTTGTCTCGGTGACAACTCGAAAAGAAAAATATCTGGTTTGATTTATCTGGAGACAAACGTTTTCCAAAGTTCATCCCAAACCCCTGAAAAACTCATTATTTATCAGGTTTTAGTCATTCGCTGGCAAACAGCGTCCCTTTTACTTTGGCGAAATCAAATTTAACAGCTGAGAAAGAAAAGTATCTGTTTTACAATTAACCCTAGGTAATTTCTACATTTTAAGCAAATATCGACTGATACTGTGGTAATGACATGCATTTTCCTTAAAGGTTGCCTTAATATCTCTGTTGAAATTGGACCTATGCAGACTTCAATGCTAATTGATAAATTTGCCAACATCTTTCAATGTCCTCTATGACTTGGAGCTTTCCAGAGCTGACTTAAATTAAAGATGAGATGGAATCAAAGTAAATTCTTAAGACCTCTGGTTTATTATTCCCTATTAGAATTCTCCTGAACTACCCAGCTGTCAGAGATGGAATGGAATTTATCGTGAAGTTATTCACTTAGGTAATTAAATGAACCTGCAGCTTTACTTGAAATGGAAGTGAAAGAAGGCAGCAGGGTGCCACATGTGACAAGTTTGCTTCCTGGCAGACTCCTTGGGATTGTTTAATTGTCCACCCATAGTTTGAGGAAGGTCCTTTGAATTTCTGCTTTTGTTATTTTAAATCTATAGTAGAGTCTGCAAATATGAGAACTCCCAGCAGTGCTCAGCTCAACTCTTCTCTTTGTGTTGAGCCTGAAGGGGAATAGAAATAGTGATTACACAATCTAGCCCCAGATATATCAGTTATTCCAAGTGCACCCGAAAACATTCTTCCCTGCCCTCACTGACGCATTGAAAACTAATTACAGAGAAAGAAAAGACTGGCTGGGAAGAGCAACACTCCTTGATACACAGTCTTACAGAGGGCTGCCTGCCTTGTTGCACACCAAGGGCAGTTTTGCAAGACTGCTTGGTTTCTGTTGCTGTGACTCACAGTAACAGTGCTGGAGGAGGGCTTTCTACAGAGTGGGTGCCCTCAGCATTTGGCTGTTATGAAAGCCAGCATGGCTGAATGAAGCTGTTTGCTATTCATAATTATTGTCACAACACCTGAAGGATTGATTTTAAAATAAGTGCCCTGAAATGTGAGGAAAGCCTAACTAGAAAATCCTGACTAATGGGAGAAAGAGAAGCTTGCAATGTTAGGCCTGGACCTAGGGAAGTTTTTGTCCATTCGTGCATTAGCAAATTCTCTAAGAAGAGGATGGAGATAGTAAAAAAGGTGGGTGTTGGAGGGACTGTTATGGTGAAAGCACTTGTAAAACCCCAAACCTGCAGCATTTTGTGCTTTCCAATCCTATGAGCCTGTTTAATATGGCCTGTGCAAAGGCCAAGGGAAAGCAACATCAGGAAGGGAATAGAGATGACAAGGGGGCTGAGGCAGATCAAAGGCTGCTGATGAGAAGCCTCATGCAAGGTGGTTAATTTGGTGTAACGCTTTTGGAAAGCTAGGTTAAAGCTTAGTTTTTAAGAGGAGGCATAAAGCCACGCTTTCTGGCAACAGAGTGATGTTTAAACCTGCAGGTAAGTCTCAGTTTGCTGTTTCCCCCCTTTTCCAAAGAAGAAAGTAGATTTCTGCTGGCTTGTTCTGGGATCTGACTGCTTCCCTATGTGTGCTGGTTCAGCAAGTTTTCTGCTGAGTTTATGTGATCTGCATTCTGCAGGCTCTAAAACCAGCCTGATCAGGGTCTGCAAGGTGGTGCCACGATGCAGGGAAGCCTGTTGAATGAGGTAGGAAAGGTTGAATCCCAAGTTGTATCTACACCGTGCCCACCACTGTGAAAGTCCTTGCTGTTCCAGGGGTTAAATTCATCTTCTGGCTGGAGGCAGAGGAGAAGAAGGTCCATGGGTGCAGTAAGCTGTGCCTTGCAGAATACAACCGCAAAAGCAAAGCATTCTTTTTGGTTACTCTTAAGCCTCCACTGTTTTAGCTTTCACAGGTGGCTGCAAAATTGATACCATGTAATAAACCCTGATCTGTTTATCATAAAGCAATTTCCAAACTATGTAATCTTAATTTTAATTAACAGGCCCCTTGAATACAGGAGCTCATAAATTCAGTGCTCTCTGGGGGCTCAAGTGATTTAATGCAGTACTAATTTCAGACTTCAGTAGCTCTTCTATTGCACCTGCAACTCTTTGATATTGCTTTTCCTGGCTGACTGTGTTTATTACTCTTCTGGGGAGTACTGTCTATACCAACAGTGCATAAAAGGAGAGACGTTGTACTGCTGGCTATTGCATTAAATGCAGCATCGCTAGCACTGCTCTAAAAGGTTTAATAGTGTTGCTGATATATTTCCTTGGTATTTCTTCAAGTCTGGATTTTCCAAGGCCAGAGACTAATCTCTGTATTTCTCCAAGGGTTCCTAACTCCTCCCACAAGAGTCTTAGTTCTTAATGGCATGAAGATAGAAATAGATATTCCTTTGCACACTGTTTGCTGTCAGAGACTTCAGTTCTAGGAGTCTCCATAACTGCTGGGCCAAGCAAGATTGATGCAGCATTGGTAAGCAAAGTGTACTTCTATGTCCTGTGCTCTCTTCTTTAAATGGAGAGAAAACTGTTATTGAACTGTATTTAAGGTAATTGACTTTCAGCAGTCACTTGTCAGGCTTTATTGATACTCTTTTTCTAGAGTGAACAACTCATGTAAGACAACATTGCATTCCTAACCAAGAGGCAACATAGTTTTATGTGTTTCATCGCATTCTTCCTTGAAGATACGACTAGAAGAAAAATTCAGAGATTGGAATACACCATTCTAGGGCTGACTTCCACATGTGTGCTCTTTGGCTATGAACAAGCCTGGGTAATTGCTTCCATGGCTCTTGGACACCAGGACTAATGCACGCTCATCTATACACCATGCATCCTCATGAATGTGTCATGAAGCCCTCTGGCAGTCACTCCTTGTGACTTGCTCAGTGAAGGAAGGGAGCTTTGCGTTTCTGACAGTGATGGAGCAGTGGATACAGTTGAAAGAGAAAAATGTCTTTAATCTCATAAGCATGCTTTGGTTTGCATTTCCTTTAGATTTAATTCTTACTACAAGAAAGTGCATGTTTACTAAAAACCATCTGATTGAGAAACTGATCTATTCAGTTTTAACCCTCTAAGGGAGTTGATCAAAGGCAGGCAGGAGAACTGCATGCCCACAGGTGATATTTATTACTTACATATAGTGATATATTGATGCTATCTTATTTAATTTTCCATTATTATTATGATTTTTCCCCTTAAATATTTTATTCAACGGCTCACTGTGAATCAAAGAAACTAAGAAATTTGTGGGTAGAGTTTTGCTGTGGTGTAATATCTGAAATCAACATAGAAATAGAAGAGTTTTAATGTTCACCAACAAAAGAAATAAACTAATAAAGAGCATGAGTGTTTACAAGGAATTAATGGGAAGCAGCTCAAGACAAAAGGGAAAGATGCTGATGGATCTCTGGCAATGTTCGAGGCTAGGTCAGATGAGGCTTGGAGCAACCTGCTGTAGTGGATGTTGTTCCTGCAGGGGACAGGGGGTTGGAATTGGATGAGCTTTAAAGTCCCTTTGTCTCCTCAGAGGGCTCTTCTCTCTTCCCCTTGTGTACAATGAGACTAGTGTTTCCTGGAGCCATTGGGTCCGTGTCCAGGCTGACAGCTCAAAGTCTTCATGGCATGACTGTTACCTTGGCTCCAGGTAACTCTACCTGCTTTTTAATGAAAGATACCTGCATTTGCATAGTATTATTTGGCTTTGACAAACTTGGTGAAACCTTTTGATACAAACTTTCTGGGGACTCTGAGGGTTAAAAAAGCCCAAACCACAGCAATGAAAACTCTGATTTGTTCATTTTTCTCTCCTACTTCTAAATCTGTGGTGTTAGTGAAATGATTTTTAAAATGAGTACTTCTACATGACAACACATCACTCATTTGAGTTAATTTCAGCCTCACTTAAAGGGTTTGCAGATCTTTGGGGCTTTTTTAACAAACTTGGGTTAAACAAACTAGACCCCAGTTAATTATCATGTGGCTTGAAGCGTGATTTGTGAGTACCATGCATGTCTCTTAGAGCCAGCTCTCTGGTCTTTAGCATTCAGAAACAGCAGTTCCTGTGCATTCCTAGGCAACAATATGTCCTGGTGGCTGTAAAGGAATATGATACATTCCTGTGAGGAAAATTATAGTAATACAACATAATATAACATCTTCCTTTGGTTGTAGCACAAAAGATTAGTCAAATTGCAGATGCTGTTTATGTATGAAGTGTACATAAGAAAACATAATGCAAATAGAAGTATGGTCTATTGTCTTATGAAGGGAAAATACGTGTTTCCATCAGCTTCCCTTTGTTCTGATAAAGTCTGTGTCCTGATATATGTACAGTTCTGGTGTCCTCAACATAAAAAGGACATGGAACTGTTGGAACAAGTCCAGACGAGGCCACGAGGATGATCAGGGGACTGGAGCACCTCCCGTATGAAGACAGGCTGAGAAAGTTGAGGCTGTTCAGCCTGG
>WYDI02017828.1:0-17231 GCA_009867235.2 Psittacus erithacus | reverse complement strand
GTTCAGGTTCTTAAGATGGTCTCGAACCTGATCCTCTCCTACAGTGGGCCCAAGGTCTTCATTCTCACAGTTCCTGCATCTGCCGTCCAAGACTTGAGTGGTATGGTCAGAGCATTTGGCAGTGAAAACCGAGGCAAAGAAGTCGTTACGAATCTCAGTCTTTTCCAAATCTGGGGTAGCCAGTTCTCGCAATAGCTTCAGGAGGAGGCCTAGGTTATCCCTAGTCTGTCTTTTATTTGCTACGTACCTATAGAATCCCTTCCTGTTACCTTTAACATCCCTAGCCTAGTTTAATTCTAAGTGTGCCTTTGCTTTCCTAACCTGGTCGCTAGCTTCCCGAACAACATCCCTGTATTCTTCCCAGGCTGCCTGTCCTTGCTTTCACCTTTTATAAGCCTCTTTTTTTCCTTTGAATTTTCCTCAGCACCTCCTTATCCATCCAAGGAGGTCTCCTGGCCCTCCTGCTGCACTTCCTTCTAGTTGGGAGGCAGCACGCAGGAGCTTGTAGCAGGTGATCCTTGAATATCAACCAACAGTCTTGGGCCCCCCTGCCCTCTAGGGCTATATCCCATGGAACCTTACTAAGCATCTTCCTGAAGAGGCCGAAGTCTGCTCTCTTGAAGTCCATGGCAGTGAGCTTGCTGCACGCTCTTCTCACTGTCCTGAGGATCTTGAATTCAACCATCTCATAATCACACATGCCTCTTCCTAGGTTAGGATCTGAAGAAGCAGCGGATTAGTGCTTCTTTCATTTTTTTGTAGAGTTAGGTCATGCTTATTTCAATCTTCATATACCTGAAAGCAAAACTGCAAAACTGTATTTTTTCCTATTCTGCCATGTCCTGGTTTCTTCTAGAATTGAGTTATTTTTCTTCCATGTAGCTGGTGCAGTGCCATGTTCTGGTTTTAATCTGAGAATAATGCTGATAACACACCAGTGTTTTAGTTGTTGCCCAATAGCACTTACCCTGATCAGGGACTTTTCGGTCTCATGCTGTACCAGTCAGGAGGGACACAAGAAGCTGGGTGGGAACAGAGACAGGACTCCTGACCCCAACTAGCCAAAGGAGTATTTCATACCACAGCGCATCATGTCCAGTGTATAAACTGGGGGAGATTGGCTGGAAGGGGCTGAACGCTACTTAGGGATGAGCAAGGCATCGCTCAGAAAAAGGGGAGCAATTGTATTGTTACTTTTTTTATCCCTTGGGGGATGGGGTTTATTTCTTCCTTTCTCTCTGTATTTCCATTACTGTTGTTATCATTTCAGTTACTTAATTGTTCCTATCTCAACCCATGGGTTTTTACACTTTTTTAGATTCTCCTCCCCATCCCACTGAAGGGTAGCAGGGGAGTGAGCAAGTGGCTGCACGGTACTTCATTGCCAGCTGGGCTTAAAGCAGTGTGCTACTAATAGAATAATCTATAAAAACGTCAGAAATTTGATAGTTAGATCTCGACAGGTATGGTGTCCTTAATGCTAAAATGTGTAAGTGTTCTTTAAAGTCAGAATTCAAGAAATAAGTCTTAATTAGTGGGGAAGGGGTTAATTCAAGATATTTGTATTTTAAAAATTATTTTAGGAGGGACAAAATTTTGGTCCTGATCTTTATATCAAAACAGCACTCTTCACGGACTTTTCAGTCTCTCATCATCTGCTGGTGAGGAGGGACACAAGAATCCGGGAGGGAGCAGACACAAGACCCCTGACTGAAACTAGCCAAAAGGGGTATTCCATACCACAGCACATCATACCCAGTATATAAACTTGAGGGAGTCACCCAGATCACTGCTTGGGTCGGGCTGGGTGTCCGTTGACAGCTGGTGAGCAATTGTATTGTGCATCCCTTGTGTTTATTGGGTTTTCTTTTTCCCTTTGCCTTTTTATTTTATATTCTCTCTCCTTGTTATGTCCCTTATTAGTAGTAGTAGTTTTATATTATACTTCAGTTATTGGACTGTTCTTATCTCAGCCTGTGTGGTCTACATTCTTTTGATTCTCCTTCCCGTCCTGCCTGGAGTGGGGGAAAGGGAAAAGGGGGAAAAGTGAACAGGCAGCTGCATGGTTCTGAGTTACTAGCTGGGCCTAAACAACAACAGTTGTTAGTGCAGAGGTGCACTGGGGTTGATTTTTGCTTTTATTCAGCTATGTGCACATGAGTTATAATTCACTTTTGGTTTTAAGTCAGTCATGTGATGAAAAACAATACTTAGAGGGAACCTTATATGTGCTTCCTCTATACATTTTACATGCTATCTTAGATGAAAATATACTGTATTTCTCTGACAATAACTGCTACAGATAACTTACTAATTTTCTTAATGCGTGACTTGCTCCACAGATGACTTAAAATGGAAGCTAAAATATCTACAATCTTAAGTCATCTTAAATTAGTACTTGGAAAAATAGATGGCATTGTATTACAGTGGTTTATTTTCTTGATATTGTTAATGTGCAAAAAATAAAGCTTTCTACTTTCAGTTTACTTTCTTGCAGAAAAAGCCTCAACACATTTTTAGTAGAAATGGCCAATAGCTGGAAATGGAAAAGATCATAAACCAAGTGTTCTATGGAAGATAATTCAGCATTGATTTCTTAATTGCTCTTAATTCTCGGTCATTCTTGGGCTGGTACATCACAGGAAATCCAGACCTAGCAGTGTTGCTATATAGAAGTAACTAGGAAGTGAGGGTTCTGCTGTATGTGATCTAGTAGTTGTAAGTTCTCATCTAGGTGTTTTCTGTAAGAATGTTGCCAATTTACTAACCTACATTTATGGCTATTTAAGTTAGTCAAATCTGTGTGATTTTGAAGCTAGTTGCTAAGTGGACACCAATACTTCGTTAATTGCTGTTGGTTAGTAATTTCTGCCTCCTAGCCAGCTTCTGATTTGGTAATTTTAGGTTGTGCTGCCAGCTTGTTTTTTCACTTTGGAAGTCTGTGTTTCTTCTTCTGTATCAAAAACACTGCTATGATGTCCTTGTTGAAGGTCTTTGTGCGGTTCGGAAAAGGTTTTTAATTGCTGCTTGAGTACTCTGGGTTTTTACAGGGGGAAGAAAAATTACCAACAGATAAATGAAATTATTGTAGTTGTTTTGATAACTAATATGGAGTAGTTGTGGCTAACAAATTCTGTTTTGAGAGCTTGTTCCCAGGGTGTGGGCAGTTTGTTGCTGAAGTTTTAATACAGCTTGGCTAAACATAAGTGTTCAGGCTGGAATTTTCGTGGCTAAGTATCTACTTAGAATTACAGACTTTTTTAAAAGCTATACTGTAGTTGAATTGATTCTGTGGTGTAGAATTGGGCAGGGAATTCTTCGTAACTCTTAAGTTACCAGATCAGTGAGTTAGCTTCCCTGTTTGCTGTACTGAGGTACCTGTGTAGCCCATAGAACAGACAGAGTAATTTGTTTCAACATTCCCCCGCTGTATTGGGGGATTAAGCTAAACTGAATTACCTTCTTTGTTGTGGTGAAGAACATGCTTGTGGTTTGTTACCTTAGCTCAGCTGACATACTCTCTTTCATTGTTGCTTTAATAACTAGATTACGTGCCTAAATCTTTTAGAGTCTTATTTATTGGGACTAAGCTGACATACTTGATGTGATGCAGTACAGAAAATTGTTACTTCAGGTAGAGATTAGTAAAAGAATTGTAGAGAAGGAGCTGGTACAGGTGGTTAGTAGAAGAGATTTCTATTATCAAATAGAAATAATTCCAGTGGAGTTCTCAGTCGTATTTAGTGTATTAGTACGGCATGTCATATTTATGCAAGGAAAATGCTGTCAGTACACAGGTAACTTCACAAAAAATTGCTCTGAGAAAACTAGACTGTTTGAAAACACTGGGAGAGAGTGGACTTTCAGTGTAGCACAGTTGAAACTTTATCTGAAATGATGCATATTGTTCTTGCCGTCTTTTAGTTGAGAGAGAAGGTTAGAGAATGCTGGGATAGGTACAGAGATGAACAGCAAGGAAGATTAGTGGAATAAGGAGTTCAGCAAAATAATTTAGGAGGAAGTAAGTTTATATAAGCAAATGTGCTGAGGGAGTAATCACCAAACAAGATGAAGAAGTTGGCACCAAAATCTTTTTATGTAAATTAGTTACATGAAAATGTCGGTCATCATTATTTCTAAAGGTTTTCAGTAAGTCTGGGGGGAGAAAAAGGAATGCCATAAATGTAGAAAAGATGTCACCATAAATTTCGGTAACACAGCCTAACATTTAAAAAGGAAGAAGCAATCCATTTATAATATGTTTCTTGTAGTCATGCAAACTCGATCACTAGCTCTGCATGATATTGCAGAAGCAAGGGGAACAGGTTTGCGAAAATAAACATGGTCATAGAACTTTATTGGCCCAATAAATGAAATTATTGCGGTTGTTACTTCTATACCATGATAAGGAATTTTGGTACCAAAAATAGCACAAAAGGTATTAAGTTGTCTGTACCAGAATCTTGTTAATAGCCCTGCTGAGAGTGGTCATAATCTCTTCAGAATATTAAATACTTAAAACTGTCACGTAGCTTTAATCATGCATGTTCTGAGAAGAAAAGCATTTGTTTGATAAACTGACTGGTAGTATTACTTCACAGATGTTGTGAGCACCTTATTGTATTCAACACAGTTTCATAAAACTTGGAAGAGCCAACTTAAAGCTTCCTGGACAGGTCTCTGTTCTTTCTTCCCTCCGCTCCCGACCCCTCATCACCTTTTTTTCCCTTGTTTCCTTATGTATAACTTACGTGGGTTATGGCACTCAGCAGACTTGTTTTATAAGCTTCAATGTTTCTAACATTTCTAACATGTTAGAAAATGAGCCCAGGATAAAAAAACCAACATGATTTTCCTAGATTAATGAGTTGAATCAGTGCGTTGAATAGCTTGACAAGCAGCAGAACTAACACCAGGGATGGAATAAAATGGCTTAGCCAGGTTTGGTATATGTAAGAAGGAAAGAATAAGAGTGGGGATAGGGTGAAGCAACACTTTTCCTTGTTGGCAGTATTGGACTATTGATGTGTTCAGCTACAGTCAGAGTTTGACAGTCTGCTGTTTTCTCAGTTCAGTGTATTTTTAGTTGATACATAGGATAATGGTAATTGTCTTAGAATTAGTGAATATTTTCCACTTCTGTACCGTTAGTTATGTACATAATGCAGACTAATTTTATACTTTTACCATCATAAAATGATATTCCTGAATTTTGTGGTGGAGCTTGATTTCTGACCTTAAACTGACAAAATAGAGAATCTTCCTATGTACATCAGGTAGGAGGAATTGTTTCAAACTGTGGGAGCTACATCAAAGTGGTTTAGGTCTACTGTTATGCTAAGAAATTGAAATTAAAATGAAATAGAGTAGTGAGTACAATTCACAACTGCCTTAAATTTGGATGGAATGCAAGTGGTCTTCTAAGCAGTTATGGGCTTGTAATGGGAAGAATGTGGAGTCCAACTATGGAAGCAATAAAATTTTCTCGTTTCTGCTGTGAGAATTCTTTTTAATATATTGAAGTTAATGGGTTCTTCTTTAATTAAAATGCCAAAATATTTTTTTATAAAAATACATAGTATTGCTGACATAAGGGATTTATGGAAATGTCTTTTGCAAAAAATAATAGTATGTGTAGTTAAAAGGTACTTTGTTTCTGGCAGTTGTGTCAGAGAGAATATTGCAGTCTTTAGTTAAAAATACTGTAATTTGTTCCTTTCGGATTTGAGCATAACCGTATGTCCTGGTTTCAGCAGTAACAGTTATTTTTCTTCTTCCTAGTAGCTGGTGCAGGGCTGTGTTTTGATTTTAGTCTGAAACAGCGCTGATAACACACGAATGTTTTACTTGTCTCTCAGTAATTACCCTGATCAAGAACTTTTCAGTCTCTCATGCTCTGCCAGTGAGAAGGGTCACAAGAAGCTGGGAGGAAGCAGATACAGGACCCCCAACCCAAACTAGCCAAAGGGGTATTCCGTACCACAGCACGTCATGCCCAGTATCTAAACTGGGGTGAGTTACCCAGATCAGTGCTCGGGTCAGGCTTGGTGTCAGTTGACGAGGAATCAGTTGGTGAGCAGTCGTATTGTGCATGCCCTGTGTTTACTGGGTTTTTTTTCCTTTCTTCCCTTGTGTTTATTGGGTTTTCTTTTTCCCTTTGCCTTTTTATTTTATATTCTCTCTCCTTGTTATGTCCCTTATTAGTAGTAGTAGTTTTATATTATACTTTAGTTATTGGACTGTTCTTACCTCAACCAGTGAGGCTTACATTCTTTTGATTCTCCTTCCCATCCTGTCCTGAGTGGGGGAAAGGAAAAGGGGAAAAGTTGCTTCGTTGTTCTGAGTTACCACGACACCATACTGCAGCTCCATTGTGCCACTGAGTATGTTTGCTTTAAGTGAGATTTCATTCCTCTATTTTCTTCTGAAAAACGGGATACTACCTCCTTGATAGTCATGGAGCTGGTTTTTAATTAT
Organism: Psittacus erithacus; assembly: GCA_009867235.2. Taxonomy (NCBI): domain Eukaryota; kingdom Metazoa; phylum Chordata; class Aves; order Psittaciformes; family Psittacidae; genus Psittacus; species Psittacus erithacus. Next base: position 10,754 of record WYDI02017828.1, on the reverse strand, counting down.
CTTGTTTTAATAGTGCCATGGAGATATGAAACCCCACAGAGATTCTTAAGTATTACTGAAGAGGAGTGCAGGAAGCATACTACAAAATTCAGAATAATCACTCAGTCACCACTTTTACATCGTTGTTCCAGATTGTGGTATTTTGCCTATTTCACTTCTTTAAAAATCAAAATAACTATTCTAATCTTCTAATCAGAAGACACCTCAATATTGGACAATAATACTAGTTTCTGTTCAAATAGCTAAACCTTTGAGGCCAGAATTTTTTATTTCCACTGTTAATAATTGTTACTCATTCTTAGTAAATAGCCAAATGTTAGTGTCCTACCTGCAAATTTTAGAGAGCCAGATTAGGCTCAGTATGTGCCTGGAAAATTGCCAGAGCTCTGATAGCAGTCATCTTGCTCCATCTCCTTGTCTGTTCTTTTGGTGCAGTGTATTGTGAGGCAGTGGATTTCTGTATGAGGAGCTGGGGCCAGCTGTTACAATGCTAAATTTTTGTGGGAGAAGTTCCCTATCTTAAGTGTGTATTTAAAGTATCTTTGACTTAATTGTAAGAGTTCTGAGCTAATTTTCATGGAAGCTTTAAAATTTCATTAATGTGCTTTATTAAAAAATATGCAAGTGCAGGTCAGTAATGAGCTCTTACAGAAAAGTAGTGTTTTTCTTAATTTGACAGGCAGGTCAGTTTTATTGAAGAACTACATCTAAAAAGTTGTCGGTTACAAAGACATGTCAGTTTCAGACTTCTGTATTACTTTGAATTAAAGGCTTGTATTCCATCGCTTGGAAAAAACCCAAAAACAAATGCCCTTCCCTTGCTAAGAAAGTCATCACCTACATGACATATGTGGATCCACAGAAACTTCAAATGGTAATAGCCTTTTTAGTGTGGGTGGAAGAGAGGTAGTAACAGCCATTCAAGTGTATGCATACTAGCTACTCCAGGTCTGTTTTTAGAACAGACAACTATTAATAAAATCTTGGATTTTGAAATGTGTAGGCATCAGTTTTGTGTGCTAGACTAATCTATTTACTTACTGTCTTTTCCTGATACAGCCAGCAGCCAGCTTCGGGTGTAGCCTACTCCCATCCAACTACAGTTGCTAGCTACACTGTCCACCAGGCGCCGGTTGCTGCACACACTGTTACTGCAGCCTATGCTCCAGCAGCAGCCACAGTTGCAGTGGCCAGGCCTGCTCCTGTAGCTGTTGCAGCTGCTGCAACAGCTGCTGCGTACGGGGGCTATCCTACAGCGCACACAGCTACAGATTATGGTTACACGCAGAGGCAACAAGAAGCTCCACCACCACCGCCTCCTGTCACTACGCAGAATTACCAGGTGGGTTCCAAAAGAATTACTTCTGTTGTATGATTTTTAAATGATGTATTAAAAGGAGGACGCCTGTTTGGTTAAGTAATGATGATATAAGTAATGATGGGATGATATTTCTGGGGGGTTTGCTCTGTGAATCACAGTTTAAGAATGACTTAAATTACTTCGTAGCAGAAACTGATAGAAGGTGAAATGAGTGTGGTCTCATATGGCCCATATAAAGGAATATCAGCAATAGTACTCCAGGAGCTAAGATTTAGACATTCACACAATAGGCAATTAATTGATGTTTACCTCCAAGTGATTTTCTGAAGCTCCTGCTGAAAAGAGTAGTTTTCCACCACTTACGGAAAATGATATAGCTGAAACAATAGTCCTGTTTCAGCTGTTTTAAATGTTCAAGTGGCATGCAGCAAACTAGGTCATGGAACTGATGTAGATGAAGAAACTGGTCCAATAAAAATTTTCAGTGCAGGTAGAAGTAGTTCAGTTGTCAGACTTGTGCGTGCCACATGAGTTCTAGTACCAAACATACGAGAATAAAAGATTGCCCTGGAAGAGGAACTACACTTTTGGTAGATTTTGGTACCTTTTGTGAGATCACTGCCTAACCTCTTGTGGCTACAGGCTTCTACGAAAGGGAACCATTTGTCTGTGTTCATCTTGGATGTTAAAACAGTATGTCTCTTGCAATAATTTTAGCTTTCTGATCCTAAACTTAAGGCATTACCTAGATTCTAATTCGTATTTTGATTTAAGAGGACTGTACTCTTGCTGCATGTTCTCAATTCTTTTATATAACTTTTTTGATTTGATACATGTGGCAATGAATTGTAACGTAAGAGGCTTTCCAGTAGAATGTATACTCATAATTACAAATAATTTGGTAGAGAAAGAGGTTTAATAGAATCATAGAGTGGTTTGAGTTGGAAGGGACCTTAAAGATCCTGTAATTCTAACCCCTCATGCCAGAGACAGGGACACTTTCCACTAGACTAGGTTGCTCTAAGCCCCGTCCAGCCTGACCTTGAACACTGCTGGGGATGGGGCAGCCACAGCTTCTTTTGAGCAACCTGTGCCAGTGTCTCATCACCCTTACAGGGAAGAATTTCATCCTAATATCTAATCTAAATCTCCTCTCTTTGAGTTTAAAGCCATTCCCCCTTGTTTTATCCTTACAGGCCTTTGTAAAAGGTTCCTCTCCATAGTTCCTGTAGGCCCCTTTAGGTACTGGAAAGCTGCTCTAAAGTCTCCCTGGAGCCTTCTCCTAGGTTGAACAACCCTAGGTGTCTCTGCCTGTCTCCATGTGGGAGAGACCACAACTCTTTGAGTGCAACCGTTGACCTCATAGCATGAGGTTAATTCCTGTATTAAGTCTGAAAAAGACCATCAGGGTTGTTTTCAGGCTTTTGAAGTATCTGTAAACTTAAATCTCATTTCTTTAATGTATTTATTTGTATGCCCTGTATCTGCACATTTTTTTAACTCTAATGGACAAGAAGCAAATATGTTGTTTCTTTGACTCTGCTAATGGCTTTTAGTACTCCAGGCATATACTTCAAGGAGAAATCTGCTAATTTTCCTTTTTTCATATTTTTAGGATTCCTATTCTTACGTTCGTTCTACTGCCCCAGCTGTAGCTTATGACAGCAAACAATACTATCAGCAACCAACAGCAACTGCGGCAGCTGTGGCTGCTGCTGCCCAGCCACAGCCTTCAGTAGCTGAGTCGTACTACCAGACAGGTGGGTGGCATTATTCAGACTGCTGTTGTTCCACACAGTCTGTGTGCTACTTTAATAGCTGAAAATAGTTTTCTTAGTATTTCATATTATCCATATATGTTGGGGTATTTTTGTTTTATTTTGTCATGTAATTGCTGTCAATGAGTAGAAAAATTTGCTGCGTCTGGACTTTGAACATCGTTGTGATGTTGCCATAAGTAGCTATCTCTCAGGTTTAGACTGTTAATAAGTACACTCAAAATACTCTTCTAGGCAAACTTTTTGTTGATGTTTCTAGAAACCTTACTGAAATAGGTTCAAATAGTTCATGGTGGGTTGAAATGATAATTTGATTAGAAAGACTCATTTTTAATTCTTTAGTTACTTAATGTATATAGATCTTTATGATCGCTGTATGTAGTTCTGTCATGATTGCTGCAAAACATAAATCCTATTTACTTTACTTCAGAAATAATAGAAAAGTTTAGGTGTGCTTTGGTTTTGCATACTCTAGTAAAACCATTGAATGAAAACATGGCAGCACAGTTAATGTATCTGATGCTTACTAGTGTGAGCTGTGACATTGATTAAACAGTTGTGTGATGCGTGGTATACATGTGTGAGACATGCATAATTTTGACTAAAAAAACTGAAACAAAACAAAAACCCACATGCATACAAAAAAACACACCAAAAAAACAAACGTCAAACCAAAAAAAAAAACCAACAAACAAACCACAACACAAAACCTTAAAACCAATCGAAACAAAAGCACCAAAACAAAAACCACCTGTTACACTTTTATTCCCCAGCATATAGTTAAGTACCACTTTATATGGTTTGCATTTCATTCAGCTAAAACATGGCAATGTTTGTACATTTTTATTTTCTATCCTAATTAGCTCCGAAAGCAGGATATAGCCAAGGTGCAACTCAGTATACCCAAGCCCAGCAAACACGGCAAGTGACGGCTATAAAACCTGCAACCCCAAGTCCAGCAACAACTACATTTTCTATATATCCAGTATCTTCTACTGTGCAGCCAGTAGCAGCTGCAGCTACAGTGGTTCCATCTTATACTCAAAGTGCGACATACAGTACAACAGCAGTTACTTACTCTGGTAAGAATTTTGCATATTATGTTGCTGGGATCTTTGCAGTTGCTACTTTTGAGGACGCAGGATATTATCAGTTCATGTTCAATTACATCATAATCTACAGAAAAGTATCAACCAGTTATATCACTAGAATGGCAAAATATTTTGCTGTAAAAGAAGTTCGATGTTTTTATGTGCCTGTTGTGTTACATTTATATACAAAGTGAGAATACACAAAGTGTTTGCATTGCTGTGTGCATGGTGTACTGTGATTTACTGTAAGGTTTTAGAAGAAAAATGGGGGATAGAAAAAATAAGGAAACACAGCCACACAAATACTACCCAAGGAAACTGGAAGGGAGCGTACTGGAATCAAACAGCAGTTAGAGACAGGGAGGAGCAGTCCAATATAAATTTGATAAGTTTAGGTTGTCTTGATGCAAAATGGGAAGAGAATAAGTGCTGAAAAAAACTTTCCTTCAAACATGAGAAATCCAAAAAGTAGTTAAAGATTAAAAGGTGTTAAATTTAAAGCAGATGTCAAATCAGCTGTCATCTTACAGCTGTCTCAGAATTTTTGTTTTTCTATTTAAAAAGGGATTTTAAGACTCCTTGAGGCAGAGCCTGATCAGAGGATTAAAATAGTTGAACCAGTAGATGTAGAAAGTTTATGGGGAAACTGGCTTACAGGTATGGAAGCCCAGTTTCCTTGGTTTAATCAACTTTGGTACTACAGATCAAGGACTGCATAACCAGGTTTTAGCAGGCAAACAGCCTTTCTGCACTAAATCAAATCAGTGAAATAGAATGGAATAGCACTTATCTATTCTGTCTTTTATCTTATTTTTTCTTTTTTTTTTTTTTTTTACCTTTCCTGTACATAATGTTTCTCCTCCTTGACACTTGGAAACTTGAACAGCAAATCTGTTCCTGGAAGACTGCTTATTTCAGTTGGCCTTTGATAAATCTTCTACAGCATACTTGGTCTTACCAGACATACCAGAAATTTCACATATTCTTTAAGGATGCTTTGTCGTATCTAACATAACTGTGTGTCTGCAGAGATGCGTCTAGAATCAAGTACATTCCTGATACAACTGCTAGCTATATATTTGTGTAATTTGAAACATCAAGAAAAATTCAGACTGCCTAACAAGATCTCAATAAGTCATTTTTCTCCTATCTTCCACCTTCCAACTCTATTATGCAACATGTTTTGATATTAGTGTATAAAGTAATTGATACATGGTGTACAGTGATGTAACATTATTTTATTTTGATCTTTGAGGTACCTCTTATTCTGGTTACGAAGCTGCAGTGTATTCAGCTGCATCGTCCTATTACCAGCAACAGCAGCAGCAACAGAAACAGGCAGCAGCAGCCGCTGCTGCTGCAGCTGCAACAGCTGCTTGGACAGGGACCACCTTTACTAAAAAGGCACCATTCCAAAATAAGCAAATGAAACCAAAACAACCTCCCAAACCACCCCAGATCCACTACTGTGATGTTTGTAAGATCAGCTGTGCTGGACCACAGGTACCTTTATTATGTAATATTCTGCTATAAAGTTTAGTCATAATTTCTTCAGCTAAGAAACTGACCCTTTTAAGAATATGTGTTAACTTTTGAGGACCTGATTCTATACTTCTATTCAAAGGAATAATTAAATGAAAATGTGCACTATTGTAGAAAGGGTTCCTATGAGAAGACATAAGATACATCCCCTGAGCTTCTCCAGGGAGGCTTCAGCTGTGCTTTGGACTTCAGAAATATTCTAAACTTCAGATTTGATTTGTTTTTTTAACATAGCAAACTTGTTGGAGAATTTTTTTTTCTTTTTAAACTATGGAATTACATTAATTTTGTGAATGGTAAGCCTGCAAGTTTATTCAAGTGTGTAGGAAGTAGATACCAATTCATGCAGAGTGTTTATGTTTGTACCTGGCTGAACAGTTCTTAGTCTTTCAGTAAACTTGTCAATATTTCCCACCCTGCCTGCTCTCTAGATTGCCAGAGAGCAATCTAGAACAACTGTTGTGTATGCATGAATGCCAACTTCTGCATTTCATTTTCAGCACAGCTTTATTTATGCACTGCCTTCTTTTGAATTGATTTTTTTACTTCTCTTGATCACTCTGATCTTGTTCAGGGAAAATTCAAATTGAGGATAGTTGAATGCAGTGCAGGAAACTGCAGTCCTCTGATCATATCAGGTTTTCAACAGTAATATTTGTGACCAGTATTTGATAGAGGAAGTGAGACGTCAGAGGAGAAAAGCACATATTGTATTACCTAATGGAATCCTGGCAGTGGAGAAGAAAATGTATTGGTCTTAGAAGTGTCCTGCTAATGCCTTAGAGCATGTCATATGGAAGAAGTGCTCAGTGTAGGAAATATTTGTTATACAAAGCATGTGTTTTATGCCATGTTCTGTATTACACGTATTCGCATGAATGATGAACAAGCAGTCCAAAGACAGCTTATTGTGTGTGTATTGTTTAAACAGACTTACAAAGAGCACTTGGAAGGCCAGAAACACAAAAAGAAAGAAGCAGCATTAAAAGCTTCCCAGAACACCAGTAACAGCAGCACTTCTGCTCGTGGAACTCAGAATCAGTTGCGCTGTGAGCTTTGTGATGTGTCTTGTACAGGAGCAGATGCTTATGCTGCCCATATCCGTGGAGCCAAGCATCAGAAAGTAAGACATTTCTCTTGTTCTTATTATGCAAGTCATTTGTGTATTTCTTCACACAATTTTTCCTCACCTTAGAGAAGAGAAAATATGCAAAACCCATATAATATAATTGTTTTGTTTAAAGACATTTAGTTCTGCTTTTTATTTCAAACTGATGTTTAAGCTTACTGTTAGAAGGGCCTTGTTGGAAGAAAGGGGGACAAATACTGCCGTGTATCATCAGCGACAAGAGGGCGTATTGGGGGCATCAATGAGAAGAGGGTGTATTACGGTATGTAAATTGTAGGAAGAAGGTGTAGAGTAAGGTGGGGAAAAGGGTCAGTGAGGACATGCAGTTGCATGTTTGTGCCTCCTAATTATTTTCAAGACTTTTCTTGGTATTTATCTTAATTGTCTGGTGCTGTGAAGCTTTCGGTGCGCTTTGAAACACTGTAAACTGAGTCAGTGCCAAGGGACAGGAATATTATGTATCACTCCTTGGTATTTCTTGCAAAGAAAATTGGCATTTGGGAACAAAGAACAATGTCCTGTAGTAGATCTTACAAGGAAATTAGAAGACTTCTGATAAGCATGTTTTCCCTATTGTTCGGGTGCAGTTAGGTGGGCATTATGGAATAAAGACTGTGGGCTGCACTGCAAACCCCTGTGACCTGTGTTTTAAATTTAGTCATACAATAGTAAATGCAGTGTCAGCATACGGATTTTCCTCATAACTCTGAAGAGAGTAGTGTTAGTAATAAATACAATATTAATATTCAGGTTTTGTAGCTGAATATTTTGCACCTTAGAACACTGTACAAAGTGGCATCACTAACTGTACATATTAAGTAAATCTCATTGTGGATTTAAAATACATTTCCCACAAGAGCAAAGATTATATTTAGACAGACTTGCTTAGTGTTTCTTTCCATAATAAGTTGAGCCGTTATATTTTTGACTTGTGTCCAACAACTCCGTTAGGTGTATGGAGTATATTATATGTATTATATATTTGGATATGGCTTTCTTTGCCTCATAGGTAGTTGCTAGCTACTGCTAACTTAGATTGTCATCGGTGTAAAAATGAAATCTCAAAGGACTTTATTTCTGTGGTAAAAGCCCAAAAAGGAGTTTATGTATACAGTTGTGTGCATGGCATGATTGTGTACATGTGTTTGCTTTAAAGGCATGTTTGAAAGATTTCTTTTTTTTTTAACCAGGTCTTTAGTTTTGATTTTGCATGGTTTGTTCTATGTACATACCTGTTCTACTACATACCTTGCTTTTTCAGGTGATAAGCTGTCGCAAAAAATCAGTGTTACTCTATTTCAGGCATGTTGTGGAAAGGTCTCCATTGCTTCTAAGAACAAGCATGTACCTTTTTGCTTTCTATGAGATATTAAAGAGCTCTGAAGTGCACCTCTTGCATACTCCTTAACTATCTCTGCAGATGTGCCTTTTTTGTTGTGTTTTTTAAAAAAAGAAAACTATTGCCTAGGGAATCTGGTTTTGCTAGGTAGCCTGGAAATTCTTTAAATATGAAGTCTTGAAATACAGCAATCAAGGGAGACAGTGTCGTTGAATCTGTATTGAATATCTCCTTATTTACAAATATTACTTGGAAATTAAGTAGTTCAGTGGACTACACGGTTGGAAGGAGAGTAAAAGCAACCAGGCAACAAAACAAACACATTGCAACAGTTGGAGCAAAATGTTTCCTTGAGTTGTACTGGCTTCTGAGTTTATTGGCATTCTGTTCTCGTCTGCCCAGCTGTGGGAGTAAATGTCTGACTTTCTAATGGAAATGAGCAATGTGAGGTAACTGTTTACTTTCTTGTTACAGATGATAAGAGCTTTTATGGGGGGGGGGGGGGTTTGTGTTTGTTTTTATGATTAGCAGGATCATTTTTTGTAAAGAAGCAGTAACTATTAATTGATTTCTTTTTAGTTTCATTGATGTTTGTGTTACATAACTTTTTATAGTTATTCTAAAGAGTTCATATTATGATTTTTTTCTTCATTTTTACAGGTAGTGAAGTTGCACACAAAACTTGGCAAGCCCATTCCTTCAACTGAACCAAATGTGGTTACACAAGCTACTTCTTCAACATCCACATCTGCTGCTAAACCAACTGCCTCTGCTTCAAATATAGCAACTAGCAGCAGTACTGTGAACTCCTCTGTTGCATCCTCTGCAGTGAAAATTCTTACTCCCACGACAAACACACCTCTTAATACTGCATCCAGCAACAAAACATCTTCAACTCCTGCTAATATACCTGTAAAGAAAATATCTACACCGAAAATAAACTTTGTTGGCAAGTACAGAAGTCAGTCTTTATTTTGAAACCTAACCTATTCTATATTTGTTTATAAGACTTAGTGCAGTAAATACAAATGTATTTAGTTAACTTTATACTTGAGTAACTCTGTGTTTAAGAGAATCACTGGTGAATATAAGTATTTATATAAAGATTGTGCTGTAAAATTTGTGGTGTTTTCTGCCCAGTTGTCTCCGCCGGATCTCTCTCAGGCTTTTCCCACCGTCATGAGAAGCCTTCCACCTTTAGGTTCTTACATTGTAGCTGCTGCTGGTTCATACTCCTGTTGCTCTTGGTTTCAGTTTACAGCCTTGGCTGTTAAGACAGCCTGCAGGAGGCTGGCAGTTGATAATTGGGCAACTGAAACATCCTTGTAACAGTGGAAACTTAGCAGTGGAAACTTTTTTGAAGTTTCATTTTGAAATGAGCATGACAGATATTAAGAGTTGGGAACCGACAATTCCACAGTAAGCTATCCTGCTCCTCAGGGAAAGACCTATGCAGTTGCAACACTTAAGAGTATATTACATTTGTTAGTACAGACATTTTAAGATTTTAAAGTGCTTTTTAGGTTTTTATAAATGGCTAAAAAATGTGACGACAAAAAGTGTATTATTAAAATATATTTACTGAGTTGTTCCCATTTAGTCCATCCAGCATGAAAATTATTATATATAATACATATATACTATATAAAATTATATAATGAAAATGTCAGTTATATGAAGCAGAAGCTTTTCTTGCTAAAATGAAAAGTGACATGTTTAAGTAGCTTGAATGTTGTTAAACTTATTTTTTAAAGTGTTTAATTGTATTTAAATATGTTTAAATTTTAATTAGTTTTAAATGACTGATAATGCTTTGGCTGTTACATTGATATTTGCAGATAAAGTCTTCAGTTTGCACACTATGTGTAATCACATTCTCATTTTTTGAAAGGTAACAGTTTAACTTCTTTGATTTGTAGGTGGCAATAAGCTTCAGACAACAGGAAGCAAACTGGAAGAAATGAAATCAGCCGAAACTGTTAAAACAACTCCTCCTGCTACAGTACAAACACAGGAAGCAAAACCAGAGACATCAGCTGAACCAGTGACTCCTACGACTCTTGCTGCCTTGCAAAGTGATGTCCAGCCAGTGGGCCATGACTATGTGGAGGAGGTATTGATATGAAAACATGTAATATTTTTAACTACATTTGTGAAAATTCGTTCAGCATTAACCAGAATCACAGAGTGGTTGAGGTTGGAAGGAACCTCTGGATGTCATCTCATCCAGTCTTTCTGCTCAAGTGGAGCCATTGCCCAGAACCATGTACAGGCAAAGTGTTTTGGAGGAAACGTTTTGTGTTTCAGTTTGTGCCCACAGCCTCTGGTCCTGTCCTGGGAGTCACTAAAAAGAGCCTCACTCTGTCCTCTTTGCACCCTTCCTTTACGCATTTCTAAACATCAGGATCCTGCCTCAACCTGCTCTTCTGTAGGCTAGACAGTCCCAGCTCTCCCAGCCTTTCCTCTGAACAGAGATACTGCAGTCCCTTCATCATCTTTGTGGGCCCTTTGTTGGACTCTCTCTAGTATCCCATGTCTCTCCTGTACTGGGAGC
>WYDI02017823.1:0-66739 GCA_009867235.2 Psittacus erithacus | reverse complement strand
GGATGCTGGGGAGGAACTCTTCATTAGGGACTGTAGTGATAGGACAAGGGGTAAGGGGTTAAAACTTAAACAGGGGAAGTTGAGATTATATATAAGGAAGAAGTTCTTTACAGTAAGGGTGGTGAGGCACTGGAATGGGCTGCCCAAGGAACTTGTGAATGCTCCATCCCTGGTGGTGTTCAAGGCCAAGTTGGACAGAGCCTTGGGTGACATGGTTTAGCGTGAGGTGTCCCTGCCCATGGCATGGGGGTTGGAACTAGATGATCTTAAGGTCCTTTCCAACCCTAGCTATTCTGTGACTCTATGATTCCCCTTAGCCCATCACTCTGATGATGTGATAAATTTAGCTGTTACACAAATGGCAAATGCTGCATGCAATCCTCTTTCTTTTTTTTTTTTTTTTTTCCTTAGGAATATGGAAGTGAATAAATCTGGATTTTGTGCCTCAGGCTTATCTTCTGCTTGGTGTAGTAATCCATTTTACATTTTTACATTAATAATTGTTCTTATCCAGAACATAAAATGTAGTTGGAGTGACAAGCCATTTAAATATAGCGGATATCTCCTATTATTACCTTGAAATGCTGTACAATGGGTATTTCAGTCCTACAGTGTTTCATTTTCATAGATGTGGGTAAGGACAACACCAGTAAAAATGATAAGCAAAATTATATGGTTTCTATATAGCAAGCTATCTTCTGCAAGTACTTTAAAATGCCTTTAAGAAGAGGAAATAAAAGGCAAGAAGGTGACTTTGCTGATGAAACCTATACTTATTGTGGGCCTGGGAGCATTGCTGGGCAGTAGGCAGAAATGCCTGTGCTAGCAAACTTAAAGCCTTCCCTGCCCAGAGCTGATGTGGCCCAGCCAGCACCCTTCCCAAAAGCATGTTGGCATAGTTTGCAGTTAAAATGGTCCAGAGACCATTCCCGCAGCCAGGGCCATGCTAGAGGCAAGAGGGCTTTACTGGTGAAGTTTTCTGTGCCAACTGCCTTCAGTGCCAGCAGCTTTCAAGGGTTTGCTTAGTTTCCTAGAAGCGACACAAGAGCCAGGTGTGCCTCTCTTACTGTGGTCATACCAAGGAGCTTTAATGAAGTTTTGGGCTCATTTTGTGCCAGTTGATTGGAAACAATAATTGACAGGCTAGTGTAAGAAGGTTCAGTTAATACAAATTTCCTACCTTGCTCCCTGTGATTCAGTTATATCCATAAAATGGGAATAAATGTATCTCATCAGCATGCTATGAAATAGTTTTATTAATATTTGTGACATCACCCTGATAAGCAGCCCACAATTAGCCACTGATAGTACTACTGAATTAGAATGAGGATAGTGTTTTCTTGTAACAGACATGAGCCACACAGTGAAAACAACACAAAATACTAAATAACTGTTTACTATATGATCGGTGACTCTAGTGTGGGCTGAAAACGTGGGGATCTTATCAGAAATCAAAGAGTACATGATTACATGACTATGCAATTAATGCCAGTGACACAATGCCTAGACACAAGGGGTCCAAGTGAAGGTTGCCCAAGGAGTCTTGGTGCCAGTATGTTCGAAGAGGGAGTGTTCAACTTTGAAACATGAACTCTGTGTGTGTGTGCACGTGTGTTTGGAAGGAAAGGTTTCAACTTCTAATGAACCCAGATCTTCCAGGGTATGAGAGTTTCTGTAATAATCACATGACAGTCAGCAGTAATTAAGACAAGTCGATGCTGTGGCGAAGCTCATTACTTGTCTAGTGCCTTCATTAGAATTGCGCAGCGAGTGGGAGTACCTGGCCCTCAGTAGGCTCACAACTCTGTATAGTACTGATCCTAATAAGCTGTGCAAATATGTTCCTTGTTCATTTATTGTTAGCAAATTGCATGAGTGTCATTCAGCAGGTTGAGCACTTTTGTAGCAGCGCAACATGTGTTCTTTTCTTCTGAAATGGTCCAAAGGGAACAAACAGCCTTGTCCCCTAACAGTTTTGCGAGGCTGCTGTTTTTGTAACAGCTGCAAATACATTCCCTTTGTATCCAGGAAGATTTTGAGAAATGTTCTTAGGTGGAAGGACAGATCATGCTGTGAAATGTGGATTTATGAAAGGAATACATTTCAGAACATAGTGGATATTATAGAGTTATCTTGGCAGATAGAGCAAGCAGAAAAATTGTACCTCTTGGTGTACAGTGGTGAGATAATGAGTTTGAATTATTGTTCCTGGAGTTCTAAATATAGCTTTACTATAGCTGTCTTAATAAAAACTGAGCTTCAACTGAGTTGATATCACAATGACGTAAATAGATTTTGTGTGTGTGTGTGTGTGTGCTAGCTCTATTGTTGCAAATATTTTTCTCTGCTATGTCTCAGGTCATTACAAAGATGATTTATTGGATGGGAAACTTCACCATTTCTTTCAGATGGATCGGTTCTACTGAATTCCACATCTCTAAATCATTAAACTAGAAACATCAGTATCTTCTTTGATGTATAACTCAGCAAATGCTACAAACATATAGAACTTTTGTCAGAATGTAGCAGTCATGCTTTCATTCTTCTGTCTTTTCAGTCTTCCTGTTTTGACCAGCTGCCTTCATACCTCACAAAATAAAGAGTCTCAAAATAAAGCGGCTCAGGGAGTAGCTGGGTTACCATCACTGGAGGTATTTAAAATACATGTAGCTGTGGCATTTAGGGGTGTGATTTAGTGGTGGACTTGGCAGCATTAGATTAATGACTAGACTTGATGGTCTTAAAAGTTTTTCCCCACCTAAATGATTCTACAATTCTATGATTCTATAATAATTTCACATTTTCTGGCTGAGCACTTATCAGCAAGTACAGGAGCAGGAGTGATTACTGTATGCTGTAAATATTTTCACATGCTCAGATGCTCTGGGAGTTTGCAGTGGGAAGCCAGCAGTTTGGGAAGTCAAGGCTGATTACTGTACAAGGATCAAATAATACTCACAGATTGAGGCTGGAAGAATATCATCAGAGTAGACTGTCTTCAGGAGCATATACTCTCCTTATTAAGGACTGATCTCAAACGCATTGAAAGCAACAGAGAAACTTCTGATAAGCCCATGAATCTCCTGATACTGAATATAAAAGCTAAAAGACTCTGAAAAGGTCTGTAGGCAATGGTGCTGAGACGTTTCTAGAAAGCATCTCTCTCACTCTGTAGCTTGCCCCTTCTACTAACTGAGTTGACAAAAGTGGTGCTTGGGTGCTTGTACTCACAGGATACAACAGGGAATATAACAGTTCCCAGTACAGTCAGGTTGCTCCTCACCATCTTTTAATAAATATTAAATTATTACAATATGGCCTAACCTTTGAGTATTTGTACACCATATTGTCAGCAGAACTGCTAGCTTCAGAATCTGTATCAAGACAAGGTGGAAAGTGTGAATATCAGAGTAGTCTTAACTCTTCTTTTTGGCTTTGTACTGCTCCAGAGAGCACAAAGGCAGTGATAGAGAACCAGTGAGAAGAGGAAAGTCTCAGTACTCATCTCTTCCATAGAGTGCCCATCCTAACTCACAGAAGCATTTTGGTTAATCAGCTCTAAATAAAATTACTCCTTTCTTGGTTGCAAGTGTAGTTTTCACTAACATATCAGTTGGAGCCTGCTACGCTATTCCAGCTAACAGGAATGGGGAATGGCAGCCAGGAATGTGGTATTTTCACTGGATTCCAACTCACTTTACATAATTTTCCAGCTGCAGTAAACCCATCAAATTATACCCTAGAAGTATTACTAAATTCAGAATGCATATGCATTTAGAAAATGGTTTATTCTTTTATGTTTTCTCAACCATAATGTTTACTGTTACATAATAATTTTTCTAGTATACTTCAGAGAGTAAAAAAGACTAGATCACACGCTGAAAGCCTAAAAAGGAAGTATGATGCTTTGGTTTTACCTTCGTTTAATGCCACCTGCCTGTGAGATAAAGAACTGATTTTAAATTCTGAGCAAATACTCAAGGCACCTAATTTTAGAATCCAGACTTTTTAGTGAGCATGCCCATTGATAGAGTCCTTTACATTTTTATGCTGAATCTTAATTTCCTTTCTTCAAAATCTATATAGACAGCCTTTGACAAGCTGTCCTTTAGTATATTCTCATATATAAGCTTATGTTGTCCTGGGCGTGAATTTTCTTTCACTTTTTAAATCTCAGCAGACAACAAAAAGAAAAAAAAATCAGCAGTGGTTTATTAACTAACTAGAAATGTTTTATTGATTGACAGCTTAAAAAGTGAAATTTTATGAAGTACATTATATAATTTTATCAGAATACTCTTGGTACAGCTGATGTTCTGCGAAGAACATTATCAGGATTATTATGTATTATAATTATTGCTAGGATTTTTATTAGGGTAGTAAACAACATTAGTGCTGATTATGACTGCAGCAAAACCAGCTTTGCAGTTCATGTATACAACTACTTTATTGTGTGTAGAGCTTTTGTGAAGGAACAGGTAAAAATATTTAGGCAATTTATTTCAGAAGATGAGATTAAAAAAAAGAAAAAAAAAACAAAACAATAAGGTCCAGACACTTGAGAATATTTAGAATATTGAGCTTAGTTCTGGGTATCTCGTCACAGACATTAGTTATCTTTCTAATCCTTGCACATATTTCTTATGGGAGAACAGCTTAGGTGTTGATTTAGAGCAAGACTATTTTCATTAAATGATCACATCTGTGCTTTGGCTGCAAGCAAATATGCAGTTGAGGTTTCATTGAAAAATTATACAAACAAACATTACTCATGTTTAAATTACAGTGAGAGTGTTTAGCTGACCTCGGTTCAATTTTACGCTCTCACATTTTTATTTTGGAGTCACTTTTTTCATCAAAAAATCCACTTGATTGTAAACTAATGCTTTCTAGTCATAGATTTCACAAAACTAATGATTTTTCTTCCAAAATTCAAATTTATCAACTTGTCTATCTTGCCAATTTCTAGAAAACAGACAGAAATACTCATAACGCCTTTTGCATATGTTTCATTTTGGTGCTTTATCTAAAATACAGACAAGGCACAGACATTGTCACTTGCAAAAATATTAATAAGATAACCTTGCCATTTAAGATAGGTCCAAGTGAACTTAATGTTTACCACAGGAAGTAAATATTAAGTAAATATTTATTATAGTAATACTAATGTAATAGTAATATAGTACTAGAAGAGTAATACAGTAATATTTAGTAATTAAATATGAAGTGGGGAAATCATATACATTTAATTTTATTGAGCTGTCAGTGGCTGGTGTTTTCCACTAGACTTTTAGCGGTAGCAGCATGAAAATACTGAATTTGGGACAAATTATCTTTCTTATTTGGGGAAGTCGTATGATTTACAAAGTAGGTTATCTCTGTTACTAATATAGTACTCACTGTGTATTCAACTGTTATAAAATAAGCATATAGCCAGGCTGGATAAGGCCGCTGATGTTGTCAGATACGGCCCTTTTCTCACTGTAGTTTTACTCAGTAGTTGAGCTGCATGTAGCCATATAGTAATGAAAATAAGATTTAAATTAACTGGTTTGTTTGTGCCCTCTTTTTCTGCCCCCCCCCTTTTTTTTTTTTTCTTTTTTGAGGATTGGTGGTAAATATAGTCATGCTTTCTCAAAGTGTCACCAAGGTACCTGGTGGTGCCAGGGAGGTACAGCTGCAGTCACCCCAAATCAAACCCATGAGCATCAACCCATATTTCTTATATGAAATATGGTTAATGGATGCTTCCACCCCAGGTGAATTGAGGCATGTGAAAATCAAATAGCTATTCGCTCTCCAACTGTGGGTCTACTTTCCTCTTTGCTTAACAATAGCAAATTTAATGTAGACAAATGGCAAAATAGTCGCCATAAATTGAAGTGAATAGAAAAATAAAGTGAATAAATAAATAGAAGTAGTGAAATATATTATTCTGCCCCATCAGTTGTTAGTGCAGAAGTCTTTTAACTTTTAATTTTTGCATCATGTAACATAAGAACTAAATTCAGTTACTTTTAATCAGATTGGAACACAATTATTTTTACTTTCTCAAACAGCATCATATGTTCATTATTCCTACATAAAAACAAACAAACAAAAAAACGCCAAAACAAACATAAAAAAAGATAATTATGTAAGATTTTCACTGCATTTGCCATTAGAAGAAAATGAGATTTTTCTAACAATGACTTGTAATAGCATTCCACCATGCTTTGAAGGTTGTTGGCAGAGAAAGCTGAGCTCATCAGTGTAAGAGTTCAGTCTGAAAGCTTGGTAGTTCAAGCCCAGAAAATCATTTTAGTTTAATGGAGTGACTAGAGACACAAACTAGGCAGAGCATGTGATTCATGCTAGAAGAAATTGAAATAACTGAGGGTTTATGCTAGGCTAATATGGTTGAAGCGACAGACTTGTCTGATTAAATGTTTTCCCTCATCCTTTCAAAAATACAGTGTGAACAGCCATAGAAGCAAAACCAAAGATATTGCAAAAGCAAAAACAATTAAAACTTTCTGTAGTTTTGGTACTACCTATTCATTTAAGCAAAGACTTTAATAGATATGTATTGATAATTATAATATACAATACAATTCTTAAAACACTAATATGAAATAATCAGCAACAAAGTTATTCTTAATGATTCCCTAAAAATGTATTTAAGTCTGCATTGTTCTTGTGTTCAAATATCATCTAAATATTATTGAGTGATAAATCCCCTGTTGGGGCAAATTTCCATACCTAAAGTAAATTCAAAGGCTGGGATGATGGTCTGCTGATGTTTTTTTGTTGACACATGGGTTAAAGAAACATCTCTTTTGAGCATTACAAATCTGGTCAGAATAAGGAGAAAAGACATGCTTTAGAAATGTTTCAGCTCCAAGAAGCCTCTAAGGACTTCTTAAACTCATAAACACAGATTCTGAAGTTCCTGCTCCAGCTCCCACTGAAGTTACTGACAAGTTGTTTTACTGACTTCAGTGGCAGCCCATAAGACAACTGCAGCTGTCAAAACAACTAGCAATCAGTCATGAGATCAGCCAGCACACAAGTATATATTAATCTTAGCAAAAATTATAACTTGGGCAGCTCAGAAAAGGAACCAGATTGACCTTATTGTTTCTGAAGAAATGCGTCTCCCACCATACTGTGCTGCGGAGGAAGCGAGAGCTGTCAGCACTCTGTTTTGAGCATTTAGGCATGTGAATTGGCACTGAAAATGTGAAACTAATAATAAAAAACCTTACAGAACCAGCAATTTGAACTCTATTTTTGTCTTCAAAAATAAATAAGTGCCATTACATTTTTCAGCAGTCTCATAGGAAGTAACAATACTAGTTAGAATTGGTCAGGAACACTGAATAACTAAAAATTGCTCACGCAAATAAGGATAGGCCCAGTACTAAGTATAGTTATCTAAGTGTAGTTGTTGCTTCTTCTGTGTATTGTTACAAGGGTGATTAACCTCCTTACTCTGCAATTAGGGCCTTTTTGCAATGTGATCTGCAAAGCAAGTGTGCTTGTGCCCAAACTGACATATATTTATTTCACTGATTTCAGCTAGGTGATAATGCACTTTGTGAAGTGAACCAGAAAAGGAACTGAATTTTGCCTTTCACAGTTAGGCCTCTGCACCCATACCATTTATTTTTGTTACTGAATTAAAATTGATAGTAATTTGTAACACTCTATAAGCGGCAGAACAGCTTTTAAAGTAATTTTACTGGAAGGGCTGTGTGGCAATAAAGGAATATGTGCAAACTTTAAAAAGCAAAAAAATCCCTATTGTTTCCTTCCACTCCCGGTGGCTTTCTGAAAACAAATTCCTATTGCAACTGTTCAGTGAACTACTCAAACCTGCACGTTACTTAAGGCACATCTGTAGTGTCACTGAGTTTTCAAAGCAGATGAAGCCAAGGACACATGCTTCAGCAAAAAAAAGTTATTCTAGGACATTCCTGGCACCATCTCTATACTCTGAACCTCTCCCTTTCAGATATGCAAACCGCAGTGTGTTGCCTCTTTTGTTCCACTGCCATACATGGGACAAAGGGATGAAAAGAACAAGAAGAAACTTTTTACTCCAGCTTTGTGGCCAAAACCAGTGTTTCAGGGCACTATGGTCTTTCAGATGCTATATATATTTAGTGTTCATATCATGTTGTTCACTATCAATCCAGAGAATTCAAAAGCATCTCCTAAAAAGAGGCAAGTAATTAAAACTGCAGTCATAGAAACCAGGATCTGTACACAGACATTGCCATGCCAAATCAGAAGGCTCGGTTTGAGTAAAGTAGCATTTGCAATGAAGTTCCTCTGCATGTTCAAAGTTAACACAGATTTTAAACAAATATGAGCATGGTATTCAGCAGTATAAGTTTAGCCGCCCCTATAGAAAATGTAACGTTGTAAATTTGATTTTGACAGAATATTTTTGGGTTTTTTTTACTTTGTTGTAATACTGTGGAAAAACAGGGAAGTATCACATTGCAAAGGTCTGGTTCCTCAAAAGGGAGAGAAGGTGGATGGTTGAGTATTCCTGAAATGTAAAAGCAATTCTGAGGTGGGCAAATTCCTTGCTGTGCTGCTGACAGCGGTAGGATGGGGAGCTCTGCTCCTATGACTATTCCGTGGGTGCAGAGCGGAATCTTGCTGCCTACATCTATGTCGTATCGGTGACTTGTATCTCAAGGAATGTCTTAAACAAAGGCATATATCACTTGAGGGTCTCCATCCGGTCAAGGCAGAAGACCAGCAGCAATTTATTCAGACAAGACAGCAACAGTTCTGGAAGTAAATAAAGCGTTTTGATGTTGGATTATAAACAAATCAATTAGATGAAGTCTTGAGGGTTTTCCTTGCATTCCAACTGTATTCCACTCAGCTGCCTAAATCCTACAGTGAAACTCTAGTTCTTAATAATGAGATAATGTAGAAATGGTAATGCTTAGCTGATCTGAAACACTGAAAGCAAATATTTCTGTTTCTCTTTCAAGCACATATTGCTGCAGAACACTGAAGTACTAGTATTATTAGCATGAGTACTTAAATCGTGAGCATAAAATAGAAAAATGAATGGAATGTAAAATTCCCATGAGTACTGTTATGAAGGATAAAGTACGCTGTAGATTATCCACTAAAATGCATCTTTTAAACCATAATTCCAGAGAATGTAGTACACAAATTAGCCGTATATCTTAAGATAATGGATCTTAATGTGTTTACATTTTAAATAAACCATATTTCTGTATCAAGATTGTTATGAATTTAACCTTAGTATTACTGGTTAGCCATCAAGAGTTTGAAAGAGAACGTATCTGAAAGATTTTATCTGGTCTGAGCAAGAATTAGAAAACTGGCATTTGTTGTCACGAAGCAAAAGCCAGTGAATGGCTGAGTGTGTAAGTGATACATTTTGCATACTAGGTAGGACCTGCAGAGGGAGAAATTTGAGCTATTTTTTACTGATTTAATTATCAAGAACTTTTATTACCATAGCTCTAATATTCCATTTTTCACACATCTATTCCCTCTGAGAACAGAATGGAGTGGATTTTCTCTGCAAAGGCTGTAGAACCACTTCATTAGCAGCTAACCTGTATCAACCAGCTTCTCTGGGAGAGAAGAAAAAGCCTTTAAAGGGATTCCTAGTCACTTCCTTCAGATGTGCCCATTGCTGAATTTGCTGCGAACTTGATACTTCTTCCTATTTTAGAATATTTCCTTCCAGGTAGTCTGCAATTCCTGACCCATGGCCAACTGATGACATGATCATGGAGTGCAAGGATAAAGCAATTCTGAACAGGGGGTCTACATTTTGTTTCAAACAGGCAGTTTAGTCAGATAATGAATTAATTTGGGGGATTTTTTTTTCCAATATCCATACTGGCAGCAGTTTTCCTGGAACTCTTAAAGACCCTATGACAACAACTGTAATCTGCAAGGTGCTCTGGATTTTCTCACTGGACAGAAATTGGTACCTGAGAGTAAGCGTTATATCCACTTCTGCTTTTTTTTCTTCTTATATTTGCTTTGGTAGTGTCCGTCTCTTAGCAGCCACAGTTGAAACATATAATCATGCCTTATTTCAAGTGTGCTTGCCTTGGTTTCTCTAGTTGCCTGGTGCAGCAGATTTCCTTGGTGAGCAGACATATGCTTATGGCTGTATTAATTGGAGGCAGTTATGAATTTTTTCTTCACTTGCAAGCTGTAAACTGTGTCTTTGAAGGAGAGGAAAAGCTTTCATAATGGGAAAGTATTTTTAGTGCTACTTAACTGAATTTTATTTTCTTATTTTTGTTGGTTTATTTTACTTTAAGGAAAGACAAGGCTTTAATAAGTCTGAATAGATCAGATTAGTCCATCAGCTGATGCTAGAAGCACCTTTGATGGCTCTGGCATATAAAACAAAACGATTACTTCACAACCGATACTGTGTGTGTTCCTAATATCCATTAAAACCAATAGTTGGCTCAAAAAGAAAAGACTTGAAATCATGGAAATACCATTCATTTCTGATAATCTGCAATGAAAGCATGTTATTTGTCAATTTACTTTTTAAACTGTTCTGTGTAATGTCATACTCTATCTCTTTAATGTATATTACCTGTTAGCAGCATTATGTAATGTTCCCTGTTAATATCCAGCCTTTTTGCTCATAGTGTAATTTATTCAAACCCTGGCATGTGAAGTTTGGCAAGGCAGCCTGTGTTGCAGCTGTTGCTGTTTTCTCCATATTACAATCTGTACAAGTGTTTTTCCCTCCCCCCCTCCCCATGATACATTGGTTTTCACAACTTTGAAATAATAGTGCTGTGAAGTGCTTCAGAGTATAGCGTTGAACTCCATATAAAAATGTAACTCTGCATTTAGGGAATAGAAGTGGGAATAACACGCACACCAGCAGAGGAGTTTGCTTGGCCCGTGAAGTACTGCTCTGCCTTGAACAGGATCCTCCAGGTTGGCTTCTGTTTTGTAGGAAAACTGTGTCCACCTGGGGATGTAGCAACAGGAGATAAGCAGATACATGTCTTGTAGGAACTTTAAAAAGCGTTCACCAGCGTAAGCCACACTGTGAAATTCCTTTCTACATTTTAAGTGAAGCACTTTTCTTGTGAAAGACATTCGAAGAACAGTTCGTTCTCCATTCATTATTTATTTTACAAAACTGGTTGAAACCAATGGTTTTAAAAATAAGCAGTGAAATTTTTCTTTTCTTACCTAAAAATGGGAGATCTAAAAGTAAATATGTTTTGAAAATTAAATAAATGCACTTTTTTTTAAAAAAACATGAGCATTTATATGTCTATTTGCAAATATTAAGATATTTACAAATAAATATTAAGAAGCCCATTGGAAAGAGCTCTTTCCAGTTTCCAATTGAATAAGAAGCCAGGATATGACTTCTTATGTTCAGACCTTTTAGCAGAAATTCATCTTTGTAGAAAATTCCATGCAAGAAAAGGTAGTTCCTGAAGCTGAGACCAAGAGCTGAATCAGACTCCAGCCTGTTCATTCAGAAAAAGAACTTTTACAAGATAATGCATCTTTACTTTCTTAACTAATGTCAGCAAAACTGATGTTGGTGGTCTGGGAAGATGTTGAAATGTGGTATCAGCTGTGTGTGACAGTAAGCAGCAATACACATGACATAATTCCCAACTGAACTGTAGAGCCCAAACCAATTCGTTTAAGAATATGAAGCATGTTAGACTGCAGAAACAGGCAAAGCCACTGCAAAGGGTAACAAATCTGCCTAACAAAACTGTTATTCTCTGGCTCCATTGTCCTTCATGAAAGAGAGGTGACGCAGAAATCTTTTCCCTTGTTCATGGAAAAAATAAAAAAAGCGTTATGTGATCAGTAGAAACTTATTTAGTAACTTAACCCTTCAAAAAGTGCTTCTGAAGTCTGGAGTGTATTTTTCAGGGAGCTACCATCTTGTTTTATGGTTCTGGCACATTACAAACCCACTCCTGTCACCTAGACATACTAGCTTTCCAGACTGAACTGTTGTTCAGATACAGAATGTACAGCATTTTTTTCTTGCATTGCAGATACTGGTTATAACTTTAAAAAAGAAGAAACAAAAGAAACATGCACTACAATGTTGTTGACACACAAATTGAAATTTCACAGAATTGTGATTAAATATATATCTAGCTTTAGGTAAATTTAGGTATTAAGCCGTTATCCATATTTTTTATTCAAGAGAAAATAATTTAATGGATTTATTTATTACTAGAAGAAGACCCACCATATGATACCATTGCATGTATAGAAGTGTAAACTATTAGGAACTTGGGAATTTTAAAGTAGATCTTGATATATTTTATATATATATATAAGTTTCTGTTTGGAGACATCAAACAGAGTTCAGTGCTGTAACTTGGCTTCTTGTACGTGTGATGGTTGGGTACCTCAGAGATATGGAGAACTGAGAGGGGTGGGTGCTGAGAATAACTGCTACACTTTCAAGATCTCATGTTGATACTCGGGCTTCCTAACACAAAGGCATATAGGAAAGAAAAAGGTGCACTCTTCAAAGTGAGTGGCAGAACACAAGCGTAACTAGACGTCTCTCCATGTCTTCAGGAAAAGGCCAAAAAACAGGAAAAATCCATAGATCTGGAACAAAGAGCATCTCAGTTACTTCCTTTCAGTGCATTTAGTGATGAAAGCAAGTCACTGTGTCATTAGGAACTCATAGCTGCATCTTTGCAATCTATAAGGGGTGCACAGGCCCTCCTACAGCCTGATATGATAAAGCATCTCTATAGTGCTCTGTAATAAAAATTCCTTATTATTCCCTAATAGTTTTAAAAACATATGGCTTCTGTCCATTCTTTTATTCCGTTTACTCTCTAATTTTGGGTTACATAAATACTCTATGCTTGCAACTGCTTTTCAAAGTATACCTTGGTCTCTTTACAGTCTACCAGAAAATGAGATAGGAAGAGTGTTGACAAGCTTCATAGTAGAAAATACACCCCAAGGTACAGGAGGACGGAGGGGATCAGTAGGGCAGCCTGTGGTGGGTCACCCCAGTGAGGCCAGGCAGGGCAGTGGGCAGCAGGAGGTTCTGCTTGGTCAGGCAGAAATGGTGCTTCACGTAGCAGATTTGCACCCTAAATGTATCAATTGCTTTGTATGGAAAGATAAATGCATGGTTTATGAAAAATTTGTTAGAAAACAGTGAAACTGCCTTTTGTAAAAACCTTGGCAGAATTTTGTAAACGGCACTTAATTTTCTTAAAGGAGGGGAGCCAAAGTGATAAAATCAGCTTAATTAGACAGATTAACTGGAAGAATGGCTCTATTCTGCTTTATATTTCTTAAAAAATAAAAAAGTACTATCTGGAATCTGTCAAATGACAACTATAAGAGAGGAAATAAAGCACAATATCATTGGCTATGTTAATTTATAATTATTATAAAACAGAGAGATTGTGGATGAAAACTTGTTTTTAACAATTATGTACTTGGTGTTCTGTGAAGTGAAGTCCTTACCCACACTGTGAGTACCTCGATTTGTAAAAAGTATAAAAATAAGAAAGAAAGTGATAGCCTTTATTATAGCTATAAATGTAGCTTGCAAAGGCATCTTTTCAGTTTACCAAGAGCTGGATGGTGTGAGCAGTGGGGCTCCCCAAAGTCCATCAGGGCAAGACCTGGCAGCCAGGGCCCATCCCACCACCCTGGCCAGCAGCAGGGCAGCGGGGGGCACTGGTGCAGCCCCAGCCCCAGGTATTGAGCCCGTCCGTGGGGTCTGGCCAGGACATCTACATGACCAAGATTTTGCTGTAGTGTGTGTACCTATGCTGACAGAGCTGCACCCAAATGCCTTTTAGCTCTGTTCTCATTATATGCTCAAGCGTGACACACCACACTTGTGGAAAGTTAAGATTTCCCTGATTTTTTTTTTTTTTTATGCTATAATTGCTGAAAGCTACCTAGGAAATTGTGGGGAAAGAAAATAACTGCTGAAGGTCTTGCATGCAACCAGTGTTCATTCGACTGGAGACAGGAGATGTGCTGTGTAAACCAAAGGGGCCACTTCATTCAGAGCAAGAGCAGGAGGTATTTCATGGAAGCAGTGGCTTCTTTCCCCTGAGAGCTGTTTTAAACTAAAGCAGAAGGAAAGTGTGGCACGTGTCATCTAAATTGATGAGACCTGCTTTAAAAAGGAAAGGACATTGGGAAGCCTTGATTTAAGGAGTGCATCACAGTTTTTGTCATTCAGAAGAGAGAGAAATCAAGCCAGCTGACAGCCTTTCAATGACTTTTTTGCTTCTGTCATTGTAATTTCTCTCAGAAATATGCTGGGTTTTGAAAACTTTCACTGGAAGATCTGCTTTTGACTCACCTCCTGAGCTGGTCTACCCCCTCTCCCTGACAAGAGTTGCAGGCAGCAGTCCTGACAGTGCTGAGAAAGCCGTTTGTTCAGCTCTGGCTGTTGCAATTCATACAAACAAGTCAGTATTATTTTTGCTTGAAAGGAAAAGGTTCTGCTGCCTCCTGATCAAGGTGATTATTGAGAGACTGACATCAAAAGACATGTGCTTCTTACTGTTTCCCTGATTAACAGAACATCTTCTGTTAGAGTACCTTAAGAGGAGTTAATTCAGCATTGAGATCAAAGGAGCTGACTGTGCTGCTTACTTTGCCCTTGGTCAACAGAACATCTTTTCCTATTGGAGTATCAACAGAGGATTTAATTCAGGACATTTTCTGAAGGTAAATAAGGAAAACATGAAAGTGTTTAAATAGAGCTTTATTGCCAAATGTGCTGTATGAGAGGAGAGAAAAAGCATTATAATGCTGGGGATAATCACGGAAGGGTTTGGGTTGAAAGGTATCCTGAGATCGTCTAGCTCCAACCCCCCTGTCATGGGCAGGGACGCCTTCCACTAGACCACATTGCTCAAAGTCCCATCCAGCCTGGCCTAGAACACTTCCAGGGATGGGGCAGCCGCAGCTTCTCTGGGCAACCTGTGCAGTGTCTCACCACCCTCACAGTAAAGGATTTCTTCCTAATATCCCATCTAAATTTACCCTGTTTAAAGTTTAAAGCTCCTTCCCCTTGTCCTGTCACTACATGCCCTTGTAAAAGCCCCTGTCCAGATTTCTTGTAGGTCCCCTTTAAGTACTGGAAACTGCTCTAAAGTCTCCCTAGAGTCTTCTCTTCTCCAGGCTGAACGCACCAAACACCCTCAGCCTGTCTTCATAGGAAAGGTGCTCCAGCCCTCTAGTCATCTTTGTGACCCTCCTCTGGACTTGCTCCCACAGCTCCATGTCCTTCGTATGTTAAGGGCCCCAGAACTGTACACAGTACTCCAAATAAGGTCTCGTGAGAGCAGAGTAGAGGCATAAAATCACTTTGCCTTACCTGCTGGTCACACTCCTTTTTATGCAGCCCAGGCTTTCTGGCCTGCGAGCACACATTGCTGGCTCATGTTGAGCTTCTTATCAATCAACACTCCCAAGTCCTTCTCCTCAGGGCTGTTCTCAATCCAGTCTCTGCCTAGCCTGTATTTGTGCTTGGGATCACCCCAGCCCAAGCGCAGGAATTTGTATGTGACATTGTTGAACTTCATGAGGTTGGCATGGGCCCACCTGTCAAGTGTGTCAAGGACCTTCTGGATGGCATCCCTTCCCTCCAGCATGTTGATGGCAAACTTGCTGAGAGTGCACTCAATCTCACTGTCCATGACGCCCACAAAGATATTGAACAACATCAGTCCCAATACCAGCCTCTGAGGAATGCCACTCATCACTGATCTCCACTTGGACATAAATCTGTTGACCATAACTCTTAAACACTCTTCCGTCTGTTCCTGGGAAAGTTGCTGGCAGCAGTAAGTCTCCTAGAGACCACATGTGTCTTTAGTTTAAAGCTGTCTTCACCATCTTAGCAAGAAAAAAGAAAAGTTAAATTCTCAGTTGCCAGCCTGGCTCAGCAGATGTGCTGCAAAGCAGAGAAAAATACAAATCTTGGCCTTGACAGGATGAGAATTTCATGGTCAGTGAACCCGAAGAGTTGTCATTGCACCCAGAATGCGTTTGCTTTCAGGATTTAGCCTGTTTGAAAGTTAAGTGATGGAGGGGCAGTCTTGAAGTCGCTTATCTTCTCATTTTTTCCGTAAGCTGCAAATGAGCCTGCATGAGCAGATATTTGGAAAGCTGAAAAAGCTTGACTGGAGGCATAAAGCAAAAAGCATACCTTTCAATGGAGAGCGTAAGTTCTGGGAAACCTGTTAAAAAGATTTCTATAAACTGGCAATAATCCTGTAATCTTTTACAAATATTTTCAAACTATGATGGTACCTAACCAGCCATTTGTTACTAGATCAGACTCAGAAGTCACAGGCCCAGTTTCAGACAAAATTCATACTTCTCTAACTCTGCCCTACTCTCTGTCTTTGTATTTTTTTTTTTTTTAAGTAAGGACAAGCACAGATATGTACACTTCAACTGTTTCTGCTTGACATTACCTATGTCTGCTGAAATGCCCCTATTGCTTTTTACCCCAGATCAGTCTTGGCTTTGCTTTCTTTGTTTGCTCTAAAGTCTGAAGGTCTTAACAGCTGTGCCTACTGAATCCAAAATCAGGTGAAACCGAAAACTGTATATCAGAAGCATTTCTTTTTGCAGGCCCTTTTTGCAGGCTCTGAAGTGTTGCAAAACATTATGAAATAAGAACTATTTTTCAGCATCAGGAGAAGCTATTCATACAGATAATTTTAGTGTCATATAAAGCTCTAAAGTCCTATTCTATGGATAAAATAGTACTACTGGCAATGATCATGGCTGATAAACCAAATTTAAAAGTTTTGTTTAATCTTTGCTACTCATTGGCTTGTTTTGTCAGCAAGAGTAAAACCCTCAAAACCTAAAAATTGTTTTGGCCAGTTGTACTCAGTTTCACCTCCTTCCCACCCCAAAGAAGAACCTCACAATAACCCTTAGAACCCATCTTCTTCCCGCAAGCACTGAACATAAGCAACTTTTATAAGGAAAGCAGTGGCTTCTGCCTGTGCCTGGAGAGGTCACTGGGAGCAGGAAGTCTCATAAGACCACATGTGTACTCCTAAGACTTCCTCAGTGCTTTCTGACCACAGGCATTCCAGCAGCCCAATCAACATCTAATAAGAGTCAGGAAAACACTGCTAATTGATTTAATGAAGGATGCTGATTTACTTCAGATGAGAATCTGCTTCAATAAATCTAGAGCCACTTGAAAAAGCAAAGATATCAGATTATGTATTAGTTGTTTGATCTGAGATATGTAATCAGTTTTCCCCTCTGTTTTGGCATCCTGGCTGCAGGGGCTTACTTCTGTGTTCTGTAAACTGCTTTATCTTCTGAAGGTAAATGGGGGAGGTGGTTAGTCATCTCTGTGAATTATGTGGTTTGATATTAGTAAGTCAATTTTATACTCCAAAGATGGGTCATGAAGTATCTCAGTACAAATCCCTTATTTTATAAGGGATTTGACCAGGAGGTTTCTGTCATATCTCCAAAATACTCTCTGAGAGTGGGGATACATGGTGGTTACATAGCTGTCACAGTCATGTCCTACTCATTCCTAGGCATCCTAGGAATGTGGAAGCCGATGACCCAGGGAGGCCAAGTTCTGATCTTAGACGAGATCTTGGGAAACATTTGTAAGTTCATTCCGTGCGTGCGTTAGTTTATAGCTTTCAGTATTCTCCAAGAATGTTTTTCACTGTCATGTCTTATCATGAACAATTTTCCACAGGTTGTTTGTGAAGATGTCTCTGGAGCTGGGATATCACTTGGTAACACTGAGGGCATTTGGGGAACTTGAGCTCTATCTGCCAAAGTGGACAGCAGCATTAGGCCTGTCTGTGCTTTGTCACTTGCTATAAGATGTATGCATTAATCTTACTTTCCCTATATCCTATGCTGAATGCCACAGCATTGGTGATTGCATTGGTGAGATGTGCCTGGGTGCATGGATCTAGCACATCTTATTGAAGGCAGGTGCTGTGTCTTTCTGACTTGTGGTTTATAAACTGGAGCTAACCTGTGCTGTGGCCATTCAGACTATTAGCAGAGGTGCCCAAGTCCAACCGAATGTAGAGTCGGTCATAAGGGAAAGGGTTAAAACAGAAGCACACAGAAAGGTGAGGCAGAATTTCATGAAAGACTGCTGTAAAATCTAAAATTTGGTGTAATAAATTTTTTTACTTGGGCTTTCTCCTGTCTCATGTTGCTGGCTCTGCCACTGGTCTGCTGAAAGGCTTTTTCAAAAGCCCTTCTTTCTCCTGGGTGCTGGTTCTTGCATGAAGTAAAATGACCCTCTGCATTATACTGGCAGTCCATAAAGTCATTTGGGCTTTCCTAATGGATAAGCTCTATATAAGAGTGTTAGTTTTCTTTTTTTTTCTTAAGAGGAAAAATCCATGCCAAATATATTGCCACGTTTATTAATTTAACTTTCTGTGACCAAGATAATAAAAGCCATAACTTATCTTTGAATAAATCCCTTGTTTCTAGTTTATATTGGGATCAATGCAAGAATTGGTGCCAGTTCAACAAATTCTACATTCATTTTGATTTTAATTTAAATAAACATGAGCATAAAGTTAGGCTGAAAAGATGAGCTGTGCAGTTTTGATTATATGGTTTGCCATTTTAACATCTACTCCACAATTTTCTTTTTGCTCTAGCTCTGTTATTGCATCCAAAGACATGATAATACCATAATGGACAGTAAAGGACTGGGTGGAAATTGAGAATATTTCTGTTAAGCTTGAGTCAGGTAGTTTTTAATTTATACTCTGACCACTGGGATTCTTCCACCGAAGCTTTTTCCTCCCTAAATAAGAGTATTCCTGGGGAATGCATCTGAAGTCAGATATCTTAAATCTATTTAATGCACGTTTGGTTTTCTAATCTTTAAGATTAGATGTATCCTGGTAACATTTTAAGTTTTCCTTGGAACAAATATGATCTGTCCCCTTTCTGAATGTTAGTTAATATGTTCATTACATAATCATTTGCTGAAATGCTAATACTACAGAGATAAAAGCTGGTCAAACTAGTGATAGGTGTTAATAGAATGCAGTTTGATTGCTGAGGATAAAGGTGTTGGAGTGCAATTCACACTGTGCTTGTAATTTGGGTTCCAACCTTATGTCGTTTCTTAGAATTGGATTTATTTGTTGATTGGGAGGGAGTTTTGCCTGAAAAGGCAGAAGGAGTATTCTTTCCCCCCCCCTTCCCCTCCCCTTTTTTACCTTTTCAGTCAGAACTATTGCGTTATGGTCTTCAAGAAACATAAGGTAAACAGTGGTTGGTTAGAAGGTACTAAACGTTGATTAATTGTATTGCTGCCTTAGGTGAGATTTTATAATGTTATTGATGTTTTTTAAAAATCTGCCCAAAATCTCTATTCCCATTTGTTTATTGCTTCTTCATAGAATCAGCACATGAATTTCATAGTCACCAGAGAACTAGCAGTTTATATGGCAAGATAAATACGTATCTGTTGGGATTCATAATTTCAATTCATTGAACAATTTGCCAAGAAAAGATGGTGCTCACCCTAAAGGTCAACATAATTGTCCTTTTTAACCATTTTATTAAAACTACCCTGATGTAAATCTAACTGATGGCTGATTTTGAAGTTTTAGTGTTACCCAAAGAGGCTATGTACATACCAAGGTCACATTCTGCCCCAGATATGTTTGTGAAACTCCCACTAACAACAGTGGGAGTTCTGCACATAGAACATGGGACACAGACTGGCTCTTGATCTTTAAACTGTTAATACTTTAAGATAAAATTAAAAAAAAAGGGCAGAGTTCCAAATCCCAAGTTTCTTACTCCAAGTTTCATTTGGGCTAAAACTTCACTGTGAGTCACCGTAATTTGATTTGAGGCAGAACTTCACAAAATACTCACTAGCTGATGCAGCATTGCTGCTGGGTGCTCAGCGTTCAGCCTGTCTGCTTCTGGGATGACTTTAAATAGGAATAAGCTTAGACAATTTACTTGCCTAAGTGACTTGAGACTTGTTCTAAACTCCACTTTAAAAATAACAGACTGAATCTAAGACTCACTGAAAGGTAGTGTGCTACTAAATGTCAAAGTCATCCTTTCCAACCCTAACCATTCTATGATTCTATGATTTAGTACTGCTTAGACTGCTCAGTAATATGTAATTTTTAAAGTTAACCCTACATTTTAAGCATTTGAGGCATCTTTGTTTACAAATGTTGTTCAAAGCAAGGGTTAGTACTTCTGCCACGGTACTCCCATTATATTTACTGCTGTTTCTAGGTAGTTTCTTGTGTGATTTGTCATGGACGTAATATAAGAATTTTAGGATGTCTGTCATCTTAGGAGATCGGTAACTACTTTTTTCTTAGTTTCTAATTGAAAGATTGTTGGAGTACAACTATCTTTAATTGGCTTTTATTGGTTTTTGTGGATCTTGAGGAATTGCACCTCTCCCAAAGTTCTTACTGAACAGACAGTGAATGTACCAGGTTAGAAAGTCACAGCCACTAGAAATGAAACAAAATTAGGTAACTGATTTTTCACTTTTAAAGCTTAAACCAGAATAGACTAATGCAATGACTTCTGGCATTATAGTTTTTAAAACATTTGGAGGGAGGAGGGGCGCAATAAGTAGACTTTTATATGAGGTACAGGGCTGTATTTTGCAGCCCCAAACAGATAAAAATTTGTGCCTGTAGGTGTTACATTGGGGGTTAGACTGGATGACCTTTAAAGGTCCCTTCCAACCCAAACTAGTCTATGATTCTATGATATGTGTAGAACTGAAGAGCCAAAAGGAGAGTTAACTGTCTAGTCTGCAGAAATACACCTGTATTAATGCTTCTGATAAGCTGTACAGGAGTTAATTCCAGTTTTCATTGAGTGTACCTCTGTTCCTTGAAGAATGAAATCTGAATTCCACTTGGAGATTTGCCATTGACTTGGGTAGGACCAGAATTTCACCAACTGCTTTAAAGCTCAGAAGTATTCATCCTAGGCTTTCTGTCCAGCCGAAAAAGCAGCTGCTGACAATTTTAGTGGTTTCTGCCTTTTGTGAGTGAAGTCTCTTTGAGCAAGACATGGCAATACTTTTATTTTTCTGCATGGAAACTCATTTCACAAAACTAAGCAGCAACTTTACCTGCAAATCTTATTATTAAAAGGCAGCGGAAGAGTTTCAAATGAGCACAGATTCAGAAAAAAAATTGTAGCAATGCCCTCTGCCCCCCTAGAAGAGTTTAGTCTAGACAAAACTCTTACAGACAGGATGGTACAGCATCAGGGATAAACATAAATTTTTAAAAAGGAACCAGAGAGCTGACGCTGTAGCAGAAATACAAAGGCAGGATCTGAGAGGTCAGGGAGCTGTATTAAGCCTAGTTGCATAGATCCTTTTGACTGTTCCATCTTGTTTTGCCATCCTCTGTTTAGCCATTTGCTGAATGATACCAGAGTGCATCAGGCTCTATTAACTGTGTTCAGAAAGAGACTGAAGAGTCTTGAACAAAAAAATCACTACATATATTCCAGTAACATGAACCCATACAGTTCAACTTGAGGCATAGTTGAAAGAGAAGAAGAAAACCAAAGAGCTTGGTAACTTTCAAATCTCTGGAGGCACACAAAAACATATTTTGATTATAAAATTGATTATACTCTCTGTGGAAGCAAAAAAAGTAATTGAAAAATTACAGTGTCTGGCAAAAATATTGTGACATATCTTTGCATTCCATTAGTCGTATTGTATTTATGAGGATTTCCTGTGAAGGTTGTTTTCTGTAATACAAATTATGTCACATAAGATGCACATTTACTCCCTGCTATTTTTCAGATGGGGGAAAATTAAATATTGGCAAGCAATTCCTTCCATCTCTCAGTCTTCTAGTAGATAATAACAATAATGACAGGAATAGTCTTCATTAACAGATACTTGTGCTGAATTAAATCCTCAGGCTACTTTATGATTTTAGACATTCATGAAACCCAGGCTTGTTTCTGTAGTTAGCATATTTTTTAGATGAGAAGGGAGAGACAGGAACAAATGTAGTAAGTGTTGTTTCTGATTGCTAGACCTGCTGTTTGTCAGAAATCTGGTTTGCAATGATTAATTAATGATAAATGACAAGAATGTAGCACCACTTTATGGTTCCTGGGCTTCTGATTTTGAATTGTAACATTGTAGGAGAATTACATAGTTACAGTAGAGGTAGGCTTTAGA
The DNA here is from genome assembly GCA_009867235.2 of Psittacus erithacus. Taxonomy (NCBI): domain Eukaryota; kingdom Metazoa; phylum Chordata; class Aves; order Psittaciformes; family Psittacidae; genus Psittacus; species Psittacus erithacus. The sequence goes on along the minus strand of WYDI02017823.1, from coordinate 44,490 downwards.
ATTTAATTACCCCTAAAATCAAAGCATGAGTACATTCAGGTGAGTAACTGGAAGTGCATACATAGGTACATTTTAAGCTAGCATTTTACAGTTCTTTTAGTATTCATCTCAGTGCAACTGTCTATCTCGTGTATTTCTTGGTTATAGTTCTTTCTGATAAGGGGTTGGGTTTTTTTCCTATTGAGTGGTGGTTCTGACGTATGAAATCAAATTTCTCTTTCCTTACCAAATATGCGATCTGTATCTAGGAGTACACCAGAGGAAAGACAACTTTCTGCTCAGTTTTCAGCTTTCTAATTACTGATGAGGGGAGGAAATAGCTTAATTTCCAGACTGAAAAGTGACTGTAAATAGCCTTTAGGAATTCTGTGTATATTATCACTCAGTGACTTCTATATCATATTTTTTCCTTTTACAAAAAGAAATGTTTACTGCTAACTGCCAACACTATACACATGACTACAAACCTCAAGTTAAGCTGGATTCTATCAGCAAAGCCATCACTTCTCATTATCTTTGAACCCTTATCAATAAAGATAGTGGGAGTTCATGATATTATAGAGGACAGAATTTGTAATCTAGAACTTAGATAAAATAAATAAATTCTCTTGATGATGTGTGTGCATCCTGATAGAGTCCAGTTCCCTTTCCCATGCACAGATACTGGAAAAAATGGGTAGAGGCCAATAGATGTATGCGAATATGCAGAAAGTATAATCCTGATGATAAAGAATTTTGAAATGGAGATCTGTCTCATGAGGACTATTGTAATGAAGGTGTATTTTTTCCTCTGTAGTCACTTCTCTGAACCTGTCTAGTGGTTCAGAATGGGTTTCATTATCTCCTGTTGTAGGCTGATACTGGTGGTCATAAATGGAGGGTTGGAGCAATGGTTCACGTCAATTTGTGGAATGGGAACACATGTTAAGTCATACAATAGGGTTGCATCTTTCCAGTCTGCCAGGAAAACATGTAGGAACAGCGTGTGTGGCGTCAACCACAGCTTCTTTCTGCCTTTGCAGAGGCTGTAGCACCACAAAGATTCCAGGAGGACACAAATTATAGGCAGGAGAATGGGGGACAGATGGTAAGTGGTTTTCAACTGTAACATGGGCAAAATAGTAGTAAGGGCTTCTGTTGGCCAGGGCAGCATTGCCTGCTGTCAGGATATATAGATGTTGACCTTTTCCTCTTCTTGTACCTCCTTCTGTGCATGAAGCCTGCTTACCTTTGTAGTAGAAAAACTGTAGAACACTGGAGAAGCTATTCTATGTGAAGGTTGAGAAGCATGGCATTGGAGCAGAAGTTTGGGAAACAGATAAGTGGGAAGGATGAGTTATAGAATCTGGTTGTGTTGCATGACTTTTGTACAGTGCATCTCAAAGAGCGATGGTGAACACCTCAAAATTGTGGACACCAAGGAAAGTTGAAAAATAAAATGAAGGCAAATGAAAGTAAAATGTTTCAGGGGTATTAGAATTAACTTTGAACTACATCTTCCACGTGAGTCTAAGAAATTGTCAGCGTTTTATGCTCAACATAGAGATAAGTAGCGAAACCAGACAATGAAGTAGGCATTTACAGTGAGAAACCTTGTGCTCCAGAAAAGAAACATCTGGAGATGTTGTTTGTTATTCCACAGTTACAGTGAAATTGATGAAGTGTCCACTCTAGTCAGACAGAGCTAGCACACCATCTGCTAAACCAAAAGGACAAGTGCCTTATCTCTCAACCTATTACCTCTCAGTACCCAAAGTCTGCCCAAGTAAACCGTAAGAGTATAAATCATATTCCAGCATATGGATTATACTTTACCAGTGTTGTGCATGGGAGATAAATACTGAGCTAGATGTTTTTCATAGAAATTTCTAACCTTTAAAAATTAAATGGTTTCACACTCGTGGTAACAGATAGTTTTGTGCTTAACACCTTTTCCCAGTTTGAAGTACCAGGAAAAAAGAGACAGAAGCAACCTTGACATCAATCAGAGAGAAATACTTATGCTGTGTTCAGAGCTAACCTGATTTGAAATAACAAATTATTGTTCAGGCTCCCCAGGGATCATTGCTGCTACCTCTTAGGTGTAAAACTTCCTACATTTGGGGTATAAGCTTGTCGTGGTTTAAGTCCAGCCAGTAACTCAGAGCCACGCAGCTGCTCACTCACTTCCCCCTTCTTCTCCTCTGCTCCCAGTGGGACAGGGAGGCGAACTGAAAGAATGTAAACCCCACGAGTTGAGATTAGAACAGTCCTGTAACTAAGGTACAATACAAAACTACTACTGCTACCACCAATAATAATAATGATAAGGGAAATAACAAGGAGAGAAAACATAAAACTAAAAAGGGAAGGGAAAAACAAACTATAAACCCAAGTGATGCACAATACAATTGCTCACCACCTGCCTACCAATACCCAGCCTGACCTGAGCAGTGATTTGGGCCTTCCAGGTGACTGCCCACAGTTTATGTACTAGGCATGACATGCTGTGGTATGGAATACCCCTTTGGCTAGTTTGGGTCAGGTGTCCTGTGTCTGCTTCCTCCTGGCTTCTTGTACCCCTTCTCACTGGGAGAGCATGAGAGACTGCAAAGTCCTTGATCAGGGTAAGCGCTGCTTAGCAACAGCTAAAACATCAGTGTGTTATCATTGTTCTCAGACTGAAGTCGAAAACACAGCGCTGCACCAGCTGCTAGGAAGGAGAAAAATAACTGTTGCAGCTGAGCCTATAACAAAACTTTAATTCAAGATCAAAGAGAGAAGGGATGTGCTGGAAAATCAGAGAAAGTGAAACAGCATCTGAAGGAGACTGTGTTTCTAGGACAGGTGCCAGGAGGTGTGGTGTTGGCACATGTAAATATGCCCATAGTAGCTTTAATTCATTTATTTCAAGTCATGATGGCAATAAAAATTTGTTGAAGAGTTTTTGGAATGGACTTCACAAGCCTTTCCGGGTCACTGGGTACCTGGGCTTTCAAGTCTGGGCTGGAATTTGGCAGGAGACTTTTACTGTAGCAGTAACTGAGACAATCTAGGCTCTGTGTATCTGTTATCTTAGAAAGGAGAGGGAAAGAGCAGCCTGTCTAGAGCTGCCAAAATAAAATTAAGATTTATCAAGTGAGTAATTTGGGAGGATCTCACTTTGTATATATATTATGACTAGCAATGCTGAACTCATACCCAAAGGCTTCAGAGTGTGTATAACTTTATTCTCACTATGTGTGCTGTTACTCCATCATGATAAATGAAGACATGGAATCAGAAAAATTAGATATGGCCAAGGCTGTTGGGCAAGTCTGTAGCAAAACACTGGAGAAAATCTAAAAATGCTTTGTTTTAAATGACAACTACAGACTTCACACAAGGGTTTGTACACCTTTGTTATATACATTACTTGCTAGGTGCATCTGATTTATGTAGCTTATACCTGAGTCTTACCAGATGCATCAGATCAGAGCTATGCCAAAGTGTCTGTCAGGCCTCCAAATGTTTACCTCTCTGTCATTTTTCTCTTCACTGTCATCTCTGTACCTTTTAACTAATATTTTAATGAACACAGAAGGTTGCCGTCAACAGGCTGGGACTCATGCAAGCCTGAGAAGAGCTTAGGTGGCCAAAACCATCCAAACTGTATGGTGTGGGGCATTGTAGTGGTTAGTCAAATCAAGACAGAAAGAGCAGGGAGAAATGCTGGAGTTATGCAGGGACCGATTTCTGTAATGTAAAGTAATTCCCTAATATCAGCTTCATGGAGCACCTGCCAATCAATGATTTCAGGTTTTTTCTATGTCAAAAAGAGATTCCAGTCTAGCACAAGTGGCTTGTCTGGAAGTGGGATACTACTGAGTGGGGTATTTCAAGCAGAAACAAAAGACAAATTTTAAAAATAATTTTAAAGTGCAAGAAGAGGAGCAAGAAAAGTCTTGTGGGATTTTTATCTTTGTGTAAATATTTCTTCGGCTATAAATGAAATATGTTTGGTTTAAGGGGGAGACACAAATCCATCAGCAGAGACAATAGGCACAGGAAGATGTTTTGTCCTTGAATCATTTGTGTTTTTCTATGACGAGCTATATTTAAAAGCATTTAACGAGGGAAAAAAAAAAATCTGTTTATGGATTCACTTGATACCAAGTGTCATTGATGAATTGTCAGCTGCTGTCCAAAGCCCTGGCTTTCATTATTGAGTTATTCAAATACATATATGTGAGTACTAGAAAGAATTGAGTTTTGTCGTGTTTCTTGGGAGGAAAAAATGTCCCAGATTTGGAACACATCTGTTTTTCAGTTCTTGCTTCCGCTTCAAAGTCAAGGCTGCATTGTATTTACAAAGGACATCTGATCAGAAACCGCAATACAGGTTCTACCTTATGAGGCAAAATATACCTTTAGTTCCACAAAAGGACTGGGCAAATAGATCTCCTCTAGCTTTAGAAAAGTTATCAGTGAAGAGAAAAGTTGCATGAAGAAGAAATGTAGCTCTGCATCCAGTTGACCCTTGAGAGGCAAACTTCAGATTTTACTTGTAGCTGTGAACAAATCTGTTGTGGCTTGCTTGTTATCTGATCTGAATCAACATAGACCTGGCATGCAGAGCCCCACGTTGGCTCTGGGGGATGTGGAGTGTGAATTTTAGTCACTGGGTTACTCATGGTAGATATAAAATGGAATAACAATTTTTCTAGTGTATAAACTTGATGTAACCTTATAATTGCGGCATGTTTGTATGCTCTGAATCTCAAGAGAAGTGTAGAAATTTATGTGCAAAGTATTTGGCTTTCAGATGTAGAAGGAAACCCTCATAAGCCTGGAGCCTAACAAACTCCCTCATTACTGGCAATGCTTAATACTGGTATGAAGAAATAGTCCTGTTGCATGAATCAAAAGCTTGAGCACTAGGTTGCTCAGTGCTAATCAATATGAAAAAATCTTTATTTTACTTCTCAGTTCCATACCCCACTCACTTTTTTTTTTCCCCAACTGCTTTTTTCCTATCAAACTACAAAATCTTTCTCAGATATATTAATATTTACCAATGAATTCTGCTACAGTGCAAATAATATGTGCTCATAAAGCATACATCCTAGAAAGCTGAATAAAAGTTTTATTCATTAGTGTTCAATGGAGGAACAGACAGTTGCATTTTCAGAAATACTTGTTTGCCTAGCTAGCACTGCTTGTTGAATATTTAGGGCATCATCATCAGAAACATCTTTTATGTGATTAGGTCAAACTGGAGCTCTTAAGTAAGTCTGTGGAATTCCGTGTGTTAAACTGGCCCAGCTGAAGATTAGCAATTATCTCTGTGTGAGCTATAGTAAAATGCAGTAGTGGATTTACCCTCTGAAAACCTAGTTGAACAATACAGACAGGTAAGACTGTTATTCCTCTCTAGCTCAGCTAAGGGCTGTTTGACAACTAACAGAATTTTCTTTTAGACCCTTATCTTACTTTTTTCCAGACCAGATAAACAGAAAGATGCAGGCAAGTTTCCTAGACTGCCTAGTAGGTGATTTCTCAAAAACCTTGTTTTGGTTTAGTTATGAAGGATGCCACTGCACAGTCTTCCATTATTGTTATTAATCAAGACACCTACACATCCCCATGGTAGCCACACAAATTGCATCTCAGGTGTATTAATGATTTCTTCCAAATATCCTCGCCTCAGTCTGCTATGATCTGTCAAGATTATAGTGAAGTGAGTACAGGTCGATGCCTTCCGACTTACATCCCCACAGCATAATGAATTCTTAATGCAAAAGCAGACAGAACAAGGATTTTTCTGTGGGAAAAAGAAATATTATAGAGCAAAAGTATAGTATGAATCAAGTTACCTTGGTATAGTTTTAACACAACGTAAGAGCACAAAATAAATTATGGACAAATATTGAGTACTTTGTGTAATTAAAAGCCCACTAAAGCTAATTTATGCTGACTTTAGGAAATAACCTGAACTCCAAATGTCTGTTACCTGTACTTGTAAAATACTTGCAGCTATTTTTTTTTATTTAATGACAATTTTTAGTTGTCAGGCACTTTTTAACAATGGAATTCTGAAGTAAAAGATGCCTTCTGTTTCTCTGTCAAGATCCAACCTACGCAGGAAATTTCATTTTACTAAAGTAAAATCCAGACTACACAGCACTAAGGTCAAAATTTAGGAAAATGGTGATGATCTGAATTTTATTAAAAGGAGAGCTGAGTGTATTCCTTAAAGCAAGCATTTAACTAAAAATCTGCCATTATTTTGCTACACTTTTTGTCTCATCTACTGTGTAGATAGAGGTATTGCAAAGATTTCAAAGGAGGTGGTAACAGCAATCAATAAAGCACCTGTTAAGTAAAGATGGTGTGATGCAAGAATTTTAAAGCAAGAAAGCCTGTGTGTGTCATGGAAGGCCAAGGGCCACAAAGTATCCATAGCTGTAAATATTTAACTTTCTGGTTCTGAACAGCCATTTAGTGCTTTTTTGTTCATTTAAGTACCTGCTTGTTCGGCTGTGCCGCACGACTTACAGAGTATGGTAGAGTGACTCTGAGTAGTTTGTGGAGGCATGTAGGATCATTACATGCAAGTGCACAGAAATTAACAATTTAAAATCCTGGGGTTTGTATTATCATGAAAACAGGAGGGCTTCAACATGCAGCCCTGAGAGCGGAGATAAGCACTACAAAAGCTCAAAGTAATAGGTCATTCTTACTGCTTAGTCAAAACTGCTGAATCTCTGTCTTCCAAATGCTGGAAGAAAATCCAATTTATATGGATTGCTACATGTGTTTGTTCATTTAGTAGAGTTATAAAGTATGGGCTGTTGATAAGAGAAGTTAAAGATGCAAGAAAGCTATTCTGATGAAGTGAAAGTGGTTTAGGAATTTTGTTTATTGTACTTAAAACACCATTCTTATTAGTCTCTTCAAAAGTTGTTTAGGCCTGTTGCAGGATGGAAATCTATTGCCACTGTTGCCAAAACCCCCAGATGTCTTTAATAAATATTTGTTACATATTTGGAAGGGAAAAATGTATCTATTACATAAAATCTGGCAAAGGATCAAATACTTCAAATATCTGTTAAGGATAAATACTGTTTCATTAACAGACCCTGCTGGATTGCCTATGTACTCAAATGGGAGACTTAAGCTTCTGTCATTTTGGTGGTAATTCCTCACAGTTTTTTAGAATTCAAGATAAATGGAAAGGAATCATGTGCCATTGCTTGAAAAGTGCAAAAGACACAAATGTAACTAGAAATTCGTTCTCCTGGTTCCAGTCAGGGCAAAGTAATGAGTGTCCATGGGTGTTTTATTGCAAAGAACAGGGCTCAAGAGCAATTTGTCTGGTAAACTTCTTAAAAGAAGTTGTCCTTGGAGACTCATTTGAGTGAAGGTGTTTCTAGTGGTGGTAGAATAAACTCCAGAGCAGTGTGTATATCTGGAAGGAAAAACAAGCAAACAAAATTATAATAAACAAACAAAACAACTCTGCTGGTAGAATTTTTAGGCAACTTATACTGATACGGTAAATAGTGATTTAAATATGCGGTAGTTTAGGTTCAGAAATGTATATATCTTTGTGAAACAAAATACAAACTTAGATAAGGGATTTGATCAGTAGCTGCAGAAAGTTGTATTTTGGAGAGTAGCACTCTGAAAAGGCTATACAGTTTATTGTGGAAAAGTGATGCTATATAAGGCAAAACCACTAAATATTTATACACATATGTACATATAATACATGTTTTATATGCTAATTCATATAACAGTCATAAATACACATATACACATGTCTCTGTAATAGAGATGACATATATATCTATGTATAAATGCATGCATTATGTACTATGTATCATATGCATGTATGTGGATACATACACTAGCATAGAAATAAATGCTTTTATAGTAGTGAATATATAAAGAGAGCAACAGTGAACAGAAGTGAAGTGAAGTGATTTCATTCATATAAGGTAGGGGGAAGGTAGCTTGGAAGAGAACTTGGGAATAGTATAGACCTTCATAAGTTAAAACAAGAAGTTACTGAAGAAAGCCTTAAATAGCACCATAATGGTGCCATATGTTTTAACTTCTATAGAAATATATTCCACAACATCTGTTTGTTTCTGTGCGTACCAGAACAAACTTAAGGTATAAGCACGCACATTGTTTAATTAGATTGTAAGCATTTTAAAGACAGCTCTTTCTACTGCATTAGCAAAAAAATAGTCCTGATATAAAAAAAAAAAACCCAAAACCAAACCACAAAACCTATGACACATGTACAACTGATGTATTTTTTAAAGAAAGGGAATATTGTTCCATCACTAATCTTGTGCTGAACAGGATAATGGTAAAATTGCTTGCCTGCTGATATGCTTTAAAGAAATTCAATGTGATTTATTACAGAGCTTGACAGAATGTGAAATGCCTTTAATAATCTTAGTTAATAGCCTTCCCTATTCTTTGTTTAATCATGTTAGTAGTCATTTGAGCATTTAATTACATTTCCAAAGGTCTTAATGGGAGTAGTAATGTTAGTTTATTACATTTAAATGAACCTGAGAAATACAGGCCATTACCTTTCTTGTGTAGCCTCATATTTCCAACAGGACATAGGTTTTCACAATTACATGTCAGCTAATTAGTGCTATTTTCACTAGGATTGAGCATATATATGAGAAAATTAATCTACCCTTTAACTACTGTGTTTTTCAGAGGTTCCTAAATATATAAATGTGAAAGAAACTAACCTAAACCCAAAGAGAGAGAATATAATACTTTCTATTCCCATGCAGCAATATTCATTCATCTAGCTGCTGGCTACCAGGGGACACATTTATCCCTGATAGAACTCTGTAGAATTCAGGAGTCAGTGAAGTTATACCAGCAATGGACTTGGCCTAGACTTTCTAAAATTGTAGAAACCCTCAAAGATCCTTGATCTCCAGAAGACATTTTGCTCATCAAAATTACTTCTTCCCTGAGAGACATTAGGCATTTTTTAAAATGTTTTGGTTTTCAGTCTTTAAGTACAGCATGGAAAGTGTCTGACACTTTGGAAGCTGACTACCAAGCAAAAAGATATGTGTACGCAGTATGCAAGAGTAATGGAAACTTGTGTTGGCACAGTATCGCATATTCCACATTCAAATCTGTTCCCCTTAAATGAAGCTTTTGCTTTGTCTTAAATAGCTCATGATTAGGCATCTCTGTAGAAATTTCAGTAGAATATGAACTGAAGTTAATCCAAAGTTTCATTCAGATTTGAAACTGACTTTTAAACTATGCATTTTTTGAGGTTCAGAAATGTGGGAGAAGCAATCTTCTCTCATTTGACTTATGCTCTGGAATCCTGTGCTTCTGCTTAGTGGTCAAAAATAGTGTCAAAATAAGACAGAAATATTCTCACAGTCCAGAAAGCTGAAGAGTTGGTTAAGGTGAATACTTTGGGATATTTACCCAAGTAGAATTTTCTGTAGCCTGTAAGTGTTGGTACTGCCATAACTATGCCAGGTGACTCATACTGTCTACGTTCTAGGTTGGAGTTTGCTGTATTCTGCTTCAACTTACAGACCTTAATATTTTTATTATATAGTAAAAAAAAAAAAAAAAAAAAAAGCAGTGGGAAGGCCTCAGGTCATATACTTGGTTCTTTTGAAATCATCAACTGAGCATTTGGCCCAACATGCCTAAGAATCAAATAAACTTCTCATACCTTCTACCTTCTGACTATGAAAAATGTCTCTTTCATTAAACTCCTGTTTAATGGTAGTCAGTAAGTAGAGAAATATAGTTAGTACACCATGTGAAAGTTAGCTTCTGGACATGAGATACAATAATAAGAGGAATGATCACCTATATATTGCAGTATGTAAGAAGGGATTGTTGGGGTTCTTTATGCAAAATCAAGAATAAGTCAGAAAGCTGTAGCTCCACAGGGTTTACAAATGGAATATTCCAACTGTCATATATAGACTGCTTTCAGACAGACTTTCACTTTTCATTACCATGCTTCCTACTCTGTGTATATATTTGATTGCAGTTCAGACATCGCTCGAACTGTACAGGAGAAAATCTTGTACTATGTTGCTTTCCTTTAGCAAATTGCCTCTTCTGCTAAGTTTACAATGACTTATTTCTCTGATAGCTGAACATGACCTTGCTTGGGAGCCCTTGGGGCAGCTATTGAGATGTGAATTCATGTTAAAGGAATGCCTTCAGAGAGTGCAGGAGAGGGGAAGAGCTGAAGCTGTGATACATGCTTTTTAAAAGCAAACTGTAGTTGTAATTGGGACAAGCTTTTCATGTGGGAGAGCAGACAATACATGTCACAAGACAGTTCAACTTTTCATCTTCTGACACTTATGTTTAGCAGCACAGAGTGCCTCACAACCTTTTATGTAATGTCTCTACACAATATTATTGAGAAAATAGGGCAGTGTGAGATTTCAGGTACGGGAGAAGTCACAATATTTCTGAACAGTCCACTTTTTCGCACATGGATTGGGAGTTTGTCCCCCAAATAAATGAAAAAGGGATTTTGTTGTGAAAGTACAGATAAGTAAGAATAAGAGTGCAATGTCAATGAAATTTTTTCTTTAGAGCAAATTCGTTGACTGTGTAGTGTCATGAAAATGACATTTTGACCAGTTAGGAAAGACAAGGGGAATAACAAGGTAAGTAAATCAAGTTTTAGTGCTGCTTATTTTCAGCTGCCTCTTGAAAAAGTATTCCGTACTGTTTTCAGTACTGTGGAAACATAAAGATTTTATACCTAATGGAAAATAAAACAATTTAAAGGGAATAGTAAGCTGGAAAAATATCAGTCCCTCCAGACCAGTAAACATTCCAGTATCTCTTCAAGGAACTTGTTAATAAATTTGTGCCAAGTAATACTTCTGGTAGCTTTATATATAAATAGAAAGGAAGGAGCAGCTATAATACTTTTAACTCTTCATAGTGTTGTATAATGCAAAGTCTTTTCTTGAAGAAGCACTTCCATTTTGCAGAAGGCTGATCCTCCTGCTTGGTTTGGCAGTACTTTCTGATTCATTTATACAATATTCTTGAACATGAATATACCAAGATGTTCTGTCCTGTTAAAGTAATTTGCATGAAGTGTAATTTTATAGCCTCTGCTCCTACTTCAACCCAGTTAAATGTTTTCAAAGGCCACCACCATGTCCACATCATGCAAGCAGTATATTGGAGTTTTGTTTTTTGAATCAAGTGCTGCATTGAGAGGGGAATGTAGGTGGATTAAAGGCTTGCTTTCTTACTTGGCCGCAGCAGAGAGGCAAGCAGTAGGCGTCAAAGACGCTCTTTGCAACCCTTTGCAAAAAAGTCACAGATGAACTTAATTTTAAAGTAGGCTGATGTTTCAAGTTCTTTCAAAATAAACTGCAGAGCCAAATATAACCGTGTCTAGGAAACTGAACTGGCCATTGGTGCAATACACTTGAAAGCAACAGAGCTGTGTATTAAAGTCATGATAAACCTCTGGCTTAGCTCATGGATTAATGTTTTGATTTATTTTACTTAATTTTTGCTTACATTATATACTTCATTAATATCTCACCTCTCTGCTGTCAGACTTCTGTTTTGGATTTTTTTTTTACTTATTATTCTGTAAGGATGTTTCATCCATGACTCTCTTCATTCTGGAGGCTCAAACGTGCACATAACTAAAACAAGTTTGATGATAGTAAGAGTACCTGAACCAATTCAAAGACAAGGCATGATTTCACCAATTGTTCATACACTTATGTGTGTTCCTGTGTAAAGAATCCCATCTTCTGCTAAATACAGACATAGCCCCTGAGCAGACTGGTGTTTGGCTCATTTTTATGAGCCCTCCAGAGCAGCTTCTATATTAGATTACTCCCCGGCTGCAACCTCTGTAGAACCTCTGTTGATGTTAAGATAGACACGTTTCTAACCTTTGAATGGAAATTAAATCAAAGCAAATGTTCAGAGAAGAGCCACTCCCAGGAGGAGCTAAGTTTGGCACCCCATATTATATTGTCATCTTACTTCTGACCAAGAAATAACAGATTAGAGGTCCCTTTCAAGTCACGTCAATGATCATGGACAGCTGGCCTCACAATTTCAAAACCCTGTGTACGGCCATTCAGCCTGGAAGCTCATGCCTACCCAGGCACCAGCAGAGATGCATGCTGCTGCTGTGTCCCCACACCTAAGCACACTGCCCTCCAGAAGCAGCACCAAGGCCTGGGAGAGGTACCACATCTCCGGCTATTTCCTTCTGGGAAGCTTCTTAGGTTGTCCTTAGGAGAAGTAAGTCCTGCCTGAGAGGGATGTCCACCTCACCATCAGTTACTGAAGCAGGTTAGTGCACTGGGGTGCTGGGAGAGATGCTGTTTTGGGAGAAAAAGGAAAACAGCTCTTACAATTAAAGCTGAAATACAAAAACTAAAATACCTTAGTTGTAGCACTCTTCCTTACTTTCTCTTCCAGCCATTTTTGTGATTTCATTTCTCTTACCTTTAATCACCAAAGTATTGGCCTCTTGGGGGAGGAGGCATTGAAGGAAAGAATGTAGAACAGAAGAGGTGTGCATATGTCTTTAAGATATAACCCTTTCTTGCAAAAATGACAAGGCTAAAGACAAACTAAGTAGGACAAGGAAGCTGAGGAAGGTTTGGATGCTTACAATATACAAGAAGAAAGCTTTATTTTAGGAAGAAATTAATGTAAAATATACTGCTTTCTGTCAGGCAGCAGCAAGGGCTGACCGCACAAGGACATGCCTTCCCCACAGGCTGCATCCCACTGAGGCTGAGCACCAGGCTGGTAGTAATGGGGCCGTCGGTGTCAGCACCAGGTCATGGTCTCTTACCAGGGTCTGCTAGGGGAAGCTAAAGAAGCCAGGGCTAGAAGCAGAGCTGCAGACAAGATGCATGGTACATGGTGGGGGAGTTCCACCTAGTAGACAAACTACCTACAGGGATGAGTATGGAGGTGGAAGCTGGCCCTACTGTGACATCATTGGAACAGGGACCGGTAGCCTTAGGGAACTGAAATGGGGTCCTGGGCTATGGGCAGCATCTGGTTGGGTAGGGGTGAGGAGGGCTTTTGGTGCTCTCAGGGCCAAAGAGATCTCTTTTAAGCAAAGTTTTTATTGATTGCCATTGCTTGTAATGGTTACACACTGAATGAGCAGTGAGTTTTAGACAGAATAAGGCCAGTGGATGCACTATTATGAATCTATTTGTGTTTGTAAATTAGAAGAGGGGGAAAGACGCAGCAAGCTATCAAGAGGTGATTGCTAGGGAATAATAAAGGGAAACAGACCATAACAAAAATGTGGCAATTGTGGTTCAGGGATTCTCACACAGTCTGTGACTCCTGACATAGCGAGCAGTGAGCATGCAAGGGAGGATGGGACAGCTGGCTGGGGCACAGCACAAGGCAGATGACACTGTGGAATGCAAACTAAACAGCAAAAGAAAGATACTCAGAAAAGCAGCCTCTACTAGAACAGGGAAGCCAGGCTTTCCAAAAGATGCCTTGGCAGCAGTCACCCTATGGCCAGGCGCAAGCCAGACAGTGCATCTACCTGCCTTCTCAATCCCATTTTCCTCCAGCTCTGACTACGTCTATCCTTGCTGCTTTCCTCCTCTGCTCTGAGGCTGTGCCATCACAGCTATTAGTTTTACTTTTTCTTCTTTTTCCAGTTCTGCTTCTGGCTTTCTGCATCCTGCATAATTCAGTGAAAATGTTTGCAATAAAAATCAGCACAAAGACTGAGCTTTTACTGATATTTTACAGTGATGGCTAGAGCAAATGCTCTGGAAACATTGTAGAGAGAAACATAAATACTGTGGCTAAAGGCTATAATTCTACCTGAAATGCCAAGTTCTATAACCAGCATAGCTTGGTTGTACTGAAAAGCTAAATGATAGACTTAAATTACTGCAGGAAGCTGTAAGTATCTATTTATGAGAAAGAGAAATGGTTGTATTGTTACACAAAAGTGTTGAGTAGAGGCATTGTCTAACACTGTGATGAGCATCTAGAATGCAATAACATTCAATAGCAAACTGAAAATATTTATAAAAATAAAATGCAAACTCAGAAAAAACTTGCTCTTCAAAAGATTAAATTGAGAAATGTTTTGTCATATGTTATTGAGTGAAGCAGGAAAATAATACACCTACAATATTTTAGAAGTTCTCATGAGTAGCCACAGCTATCTTGAAGAATCTTAAATATGGTTATCTGATATTGGAGGGTGTTGGGTTTTTTTAATAGCATTTACCACCAACCCATCTGAATGGAAATGAGACTTCCCCTGGCAAAAGAAGAGTTATGCTCCGAGAATAGCCTGCCCCCAAAGTGGAATAAACTCTACCAGCAATAAAGATGGTTTTGTTCCTGAAAGTGTTTATGCTGAAGACTTTACTGGCATTGCTTTGTCACAGGAGGATGTTAAGTAAGGGTGCTAAGTGAAAGTGAATTAGTTTAAGTGCACAAAAACCTTGCTTAGATGCTCCTTTTGAGAGTTAAAGTAGTGAGGAATTAAGACCGCTTTGTTTGTGAATGAGGACTGCACCCTAGGGATTAATACATGTCACTGATTCATTTTTATTTTGCATGTTTAGTTAACTCAGCTTAACTTTCCTAGCCATACTGGTGCAGGCAGATCCCAAGGGACAGAGACATGAGGCACTGCAGAGACCTACTCAACTACATTGTCTAAGTGATGACAAGATGAAAGACGAGTTAATTGATTGCAGATTTTTATTTTTGGTAAGTTTGAAGAGGCATTTTCTTTATGGTTTTGTGTACATAAGCATGTTCAGGAAAGTTCAGTCAATTTAAATAAAAGAGTGAATTCAGAACACATTGAATCGCTTTGCCTGAAAAGCCCGCACTAAGGTCCCTTTAATTTTGAATAACGGAGTCTTGTGACATGCACTTCTAGCTACATGTAGCTTGACTCTTCTGGTTGTTTATATCAGATCTAAATGTGTGACACAAATGTACCACACCAAAATCAATATTTTATTCTTGGCCTCCCTAATAAGAGTAGCAGACACTAAAAGTCCAGAAATTCAACAAAATCTATTTATGTCAACTAATGTGACTTTTTTTTTTTATTTAGTTGTTAAGATTTGGAGTGCATTCACTGGTCAGGCAAATATTTTATTACTTTCTAAACATTATTTCTTTTTTGAGAAACACTGGTAAATGCCACTTTTTCACCTTGATATTTTGCTGGCAGAATGGGTTAAAGGACATCAAAATTGCCTCCAATAATCAAGGTTGATGGGCAGCAAATTTGGACTGTTTTGTGGTGTAAGCCCACTCATTGGCCGTTATCGCACATGTTTACCTTTGGTATCTAACTTGGGTTCTCTTGGCTCCATTCATAGACAGAAAAAGTAGGTTTTTCAGAGAGCAGTTCAGAGAATCTTTCTTTCTCAGCTACGCAAGAATCCCAGAGTGATTATCTGTGTGAATAGCCTCTTCCTGGTTTAAAGCTTACTGTTCTTTCAAAAAGTAAAGCGGAAAATCAGTCTTAGAAGATGGTAATCAGTTTAACCACTAGGTCTGCTAATGACCATGTGCCTCACTCTTCACCAACAGCAATGCAGTACCTGGTTGAGATAAAGGTGGTTATATCATATTCAGGCAGGTACTGTGTGTTTGTCACTGTGCTTAGCATCGGCTCTCAGGTTAGAGGGAGGCTTGTACAAAGAACTCAAAAATAATTATCTTTTAATTATACGGCAACTTTCAGTTGTTCACTTACAGACTTGGTCTTCAAGCTGGAGAAATGTCTAAGATGCTGCCAAACAGGCTGCAGCTGAGCACACACTGTTGTTTAGTTTAGCTTTCAACAGGAAGCAAGGAGCACAGTGCGAGATTAGCTGCTTGATTAGCTCTTTGATGTATAATGTATAAGCATGCCTCCGAGGATGAGGTCTTGTAGAACACGGGAATGAGAAGCATAATAATTCTGTGTTGAACCTGCTTTAGCAGCTTCAAAAACCCCCTAGTAACAATGTGACTTCCTGCAAAAATACTAGTTCTTTAAACAGTCTGCAATTAATTGATAATGGATTTATACCCACTATATGCTGATGGGACCGCCTACATGGTAGAGCAGTTAGAGAATTTGTAAGGGGAGTGGGGGGCATTGAACAAAGAAATTCAAGACTGTTCATTGTTTTACAATAATTTTAAGTATTAGGAGGGTATTTCATGTTTCAGTAGTTTCAAAGGTAAGTTTCAGTGCTGGTGTGTTGCAGACATCCAGGTACTGCATGACAGCAATTGAGCAGTTTTTCAGTTATTGAAATGCCTGCTCTAAAGCAGATGGTTTGAGCACAGAATACACATCAGCAAATGAAAAATGGCTGCTTTCTGTTCAAGTTTGACAGTTTGTCCTTAAAAACTACTAGTGCTGCTGAAGTTATTGCAACAGTGTTATCCAGAAGGAAATTAACTACAAGATGGAGAGTTGGCATGCTTTCTGCTTATTTACATCATATCTTTTCATAAACTTTTAAAAAGTGTAAAAAGTTCATTTTTGCCATCTGTTAAGAGAGGAAATAGTAGATTTACCTGCTTCCCTTAGTGGCTGGTAATGTTCTTGGTAATGTGTTGGTAAGTGTTGCTAATGCACATTAAGATTCTCAAATGGGAAGGAAGTCTTAGACCAGTGCCTGTCACTGTTGTTTAAGAGCTTGCTGAAGCCTCCCCTAAAGGAACCTGCTCCCTTCCCCAGATACTGCCTGCTATTCTGCTTGTGGTTTCCGACACATGCAACAGATGGTGTGTAACGTTGTATACGTTCCTTATATGCAGCATGCCCAGAAATTAATTTTGTCTGAATTGCTTAAAACAGAATATGTTAAAATATCACTTACTTAGGCATACTTTCTTTCCAGTGCTGCTTTCATCCCTTCTCCTGTAGTTTTATTGTGTGCTTCTAAAAATACCATTTGCACTTTTGGTGACTGGTAGCATAGATTTTTGCCTTTTCCTTTTCAAGAGTTAGAGGTCAAATTATAACTCACGTTCTTCTGTAGTTAAGAGTGAACAGAAAATCTGTTAAAGCCCTCCTCTATACAAAATTTACTACAATGCTATTTTTGGATATCTGTTCTTAAAAGTTTTTTGATCAAGCTATTTAAAGAATTGTAACAGTTCTCTTTGACTTTTACAGTGGTTGTAAAGCTGGTGGAAAACTGGCCCTAATTCTTTTTCAAACCATTGTTCCATCATAACATTACAGTTCTCAGAATCTCATCATCACTTTGCACACTGATATGAGCTTTTTGCTCAATAACAAAAATAAATTGACTCATCAAAAATTGAAAGCCAAATCATATATACTAAGCAGAAAGCCAATGAAGTTACCTTGATGTTACACTGAAGGCAGAATTTAGGTTGTCCCTGTCTTTCACTCAGAAAATGCTGTTGCCAAGAGAAAAGCCTTGCTTAGGGAAAGGTCTTTCATACATGAAGATAAAGGAAATTAAGAGCCTGGATTCTTCTAAAATTACTTGAACCGTGCAGTGAGATTTATTGATATGCAGATAGTTTAACCCCACATAAGCAAATGTTTCCTCCCTGGCATTTAAGAGGGACCTTTTGAGATTAAAAACCGGTTTTTGAGAACATTAAGTGCTTGTGAATACAATCCAAGGTTTGGCTACTGTAGAATAATGCAGTTGTCAGAGGGTTGGGAAAGGGTTTCTGTATTATTGAGTATATGCAAGATGGTGAGGATGACTTTAAAAACACTGTCATGGCTAGTATTGTGATAAATGAACTGTACTACAAATTGAAATAAATGATTCATCCCCTCAATATGAATTAAAAGTGTGGTGCTGTGCTCTGAGAAGCGCATCTCCAGCTCTTCCTTCCCTTTCTGTATCTTAAACCTTGGGTCTTGGAACAGTAGTAGAAGTGGGTTATCTGTGACAAAAGAAAACAGTAAACTACTCTTTTCCTCAATTTTAGTGCAAATTAAAAATTAGACAAGCATGAGAGTTTACCTAAAGTTATAAGAGAAAACAAATAGAAAGGTTACTAGAAGCTTCTGGATAGTACATAATGATAAATCACTGTAACTACAAAGAAGGATTTTATAAAAAGTTTGCAGATAATGAGTACATATAATTGGTACATAAAATGATTACTGTAGGAAAACTAATAGGGACATTTAGGGCACAGCAAGCATAAGACTGAAGAAAGATACAATTCAGAGTGAGGTTGGGCAAAGCAGTAAGAAGATAGAGTTAAAGTAATATTGCTACAGAAGCAAGTAAAGATAGAGTACCAAAGTTATATCAGAGCAGGGAAGAGGGGTTCACAAAACCCTTTTCTTGGCCAGAACCATGGAAAATGGAAGCACAAAGAATGTATTTTGCTTAGGTGCAGTTTATGATCTTATGCCAGGATTGCTTTGCTTTCAGCGACAGAGCTGAGAGAAGGTGACAGTTGTGGCTTATGTGGTGAGATCTACCAGGCAGCACATTTTTCAAGCTGAAAAATGGCACAGACTCCTGGACTGGTATCACAGGAAACACGATGAGTGTAAAACAGCACTGGTAGGTGCATTAACCACTATCAGTACTGCACCTATTTCCCCTTTCCACAGACAGAAAATCAGAATGCTAAACTTCAAGAAAAGCAGCTCTGTGAAAATGAAGCTCAATTAGGTTAAAACTAGTAGTACTAGTAGTAGTAATAAGTAGTATTAGTAGTAATAATTATACTAATTAGTAGTAATGATACAGGCAAGAATAAATTCTAGATACATGTGGTACATATTCATTGTGTTTACATTCTAGAAAGAAATGGCAAAAAAAGGGCAAACCTGTATTTACTGAGCTGCCATTTAGACACTTGTCAATAATAAATCATCTTAAAAATAAGCCCACAAAGAGTAGGAAATCTTTCAGGAGGAAATGTTGCACAGACCTTGTCAGGAGTTTCATGAGTGAAGGCTAATTACCTCTTCCTTTATTTTGCAGCACTAAAATCTGGCATTGTACCTGCCTTTTCTTACAGAAGCCTGATGAATATTTCATGATATTCCTTTGAGGGTTAGTGATGACAGCGATGAAGCACCTTCCCCATCCCCTGTGACCTGTGTTGCCTGGACTGCCGCACAGCATGACATGCCCATTCAGAGGGATGAGATGTGAGGATGTGCTGATGTAGCGCACTGAGCAGGACAGTGTGTGCACATACTGCCGCACAGTATGTGTTTACATTTTCTGCGTCTAAGGCAGACAGGATTGGCTCTTTGTTTGCAGGAGCTTTGAGTAAATTAAATTTAGGTACTTTCTATGGGGCATGTGCCCAGTGCTTATCCTATTGTTGTCATACACTGCTTGCATCCCTTGCTTTCTAAGCCTATCTCTTCAGGCTTACTTATTTTCCTGTAAAGTTATATGGCTACATTTGCCCTACCCAAGTGACTGTTGAACCCATAGTCCAGTTTTGTTTATTCCTCTGGGTCAAGCTCCTTACACTTCTGCCAGTGGTCTTTCACTGTATCCCTTGCTGTAAGGGAGGGAGTCAAATACATGGTGTAGTCCGGCTGTGGGAACTCAAGGGCTGGATATTTGAAGTCACCTGTTGGTATAGTCTCTCTTTGTGTATTCCCTTAGGCATATCACAACTTTTCTGAATTTTTGTTTCCTTGCGTTTAAAGACTTGTGTCTAATATCCTTGAGTAAATAATTCTGTATATGTTCATGTATATAGGCATTTGCAGACTGGAAATGCTCATAAATTATTTGTGTTAAAATTGAGTACTGCCTAAAGACAAAAAAAACACCAGCAAAAATACTGCATTTCCAACACAGCCCTTCCCTCCCATATGCATTTCTACTTATGTAGATTTTGGCATCAGGATTTCCTTGTAGTTGCAATGCATGAGCAAACCAGAGTCTGTTGTATGCTTCAGTCTTTGGTCAAATCAAACAAAATGGAAAAAATGAGACTCCCATTTTTTGCAAGAAATGTTGAGCTCCATATGTTTTCTTTAAAGATTTTTGAACTGCTCAAGCGTGGAGATTACATTACTTCTCTGGCATTGTTAGTGGTGGCTCCTGTGTTTAAAATTATTGCGTTCGCATAAGTATAGCGGAAGCCTCTTCCCTTGATTTTGGCAGTATACAGCCTGTCACTCCCATTCTTACTGCAGTAAACAGTAAATTTATAGGAAAATTTATAGAAAATAAATACAATACAACAAGCTGAAATTTATAGAACCTTTTGAATAATTTTAGTTAGGTTGCATGAGTAGAAGGTTAATGCTATTGCCAGCACTGTAATTACAGATTGTTAGGAGGCCAAGATAAACAATTAATACCTCTAAAATGGTGGCTTAGGGCTAAGAGTTCATATGAACCACTTAGTCCTACTAATATTGGTTAAGAGAATTACATCCCAGAAGACTACATTTTTCTTAAGGGCTTCTTTCCTTATAGCAGAACCTGATTTCCTTCCTCCTTACCCTTCTCCGCATGCTGGAAGCTCTCAGAGGACCTCTCACATATTATACCACCCGTTCATTAGGTTCCTGGGGCCCATGGGGCAGGCTTTTGTTTTCCATCCTGCCTCTCAGGATGGATCCATGCTAGCAGTTGGGTTTGCTTTCATGTTTAAACAGTAGCGAAAGTAGATTCAGGAGTCCTAGCCCAGTCTGTGCAAGTCTCTGGGCAATGCACCAACCTTCTGCCCCACATCTGGATGCAGGGAAGCATGCTGCACCTGCCTCTGTCGTGCCTTGCCAGCCATGGATCATTGAGTGTCAGGCTTAGCCAGGCTTTTCACTGAGATGTTTTTATTTGGAGTCCTCCATGTAGTGTTTAACTCTAGCACTCATGGCCAATTCTGGTAAGGCAGCTGAAACATCACAAGCACGGGATCACTGCAAGCCCCTGGGGAGTTCTCCCCTGTGCCGCCCACCCACTGGCAGCTCTGGCATCATAACCAGGGCTGGGTGCTGCCACAGGCCTGGTGCCAGGAAGGCAGGTGGCATTCGGTGGCCCCAGACCCAGGTCCTGCTCTGCAGCCTCAGCCGAGCAGCCACTTTCCTTCCCTTCTTTCCTCCTCATCCTTCACTGACTTACCTCCAGTCTCTGATGCACAGCAGAGCTGACACCATGTGTGGGCTGTGCTTCTCTTGATTAAAGCTCAGGGAGAAGCTGTGATGACATGCTGAAAACAGCAATGCCAGAATCACTGCTGGGGAGAAGGGGATTGAAGCTTATTACAGAGTTAAAAGGTTTTTTAAACCTTCTGATAATGTTCTGCCTGCCTGTGGCTATAAGTCTGTACATCTGGAGGCTGAATCCTTAAGCTCTTACAAAAGGCTGGGACCAGTAAAACCTTTTATAAACTTTTATAGCACAAACAGGGCTGGAGAATACTGGAACCAGTTTCTGAGATAAAAGAGAGATCTTATGGGACCAAAACTTCTGCGGAGTGCTTCCACTGTAATCAGCTTGTGGATTGTCATTGTCACATAACCTTCACTGACACCCTAGCACTACTGCGATGCATTTCAGCCTGTCTCTGAATTAGTGTTAATAACTCTATGTCATGTGTGGTAGGATAAGGCAGATACTGAAGCACATCTATGGTACAGATCATTAATCAGGCTTTACTATGACCAGAGATCAAGGAATGAGAACAGGAAAATGAAAAAATGCCCCTTTGGTACACATATGTTGTTTGTTGTGGTGAAAGACCTGCTTCGTTCTCCTGCATTAGCCTCTGAATGAGGATGAGTGTCAGGGACATCCCAGCTACTTGCTGGGATTGACATTTGTTTCTTTTGCTGCTTGTGGCCCGCCAGCATGGCTGCATGCCTATTCCAAACACAAAGTTTAAAAAAATAGGTAACGTGGACCTGCACACTGGTGAGGGTTTCTAGGATGTTATTGCAGCTGTACATTTTTGGAGTCATTTAACTACAGAATTATTAGTGAAGTGTTTAGTTCAAGAACTTGATATGCCTGATCTGACTACTGTGTTTCTGAAGCCGAAAATGATACTGCCACTTAAGAGGGTGCAAAAAGTGAGTGATTACGGGTACTGGCAGGAAATCAGATGGGTGATGTTTGCTGCAGAAATGTTGCATAGAGCAAGTCAGGCACATTTGGCACGTGTCTGATTTCTTGAATCCAGTGCTGGGAATACAGGAGATCCACTCAGTATTTCCAAGGCATCAAGCCTTCTGTAACTGAATAACAACAGATACCCTATGTCTAACCAGAATGGCTACTTCCATCCAAAAATCCTCATAGTGACTGCAAAAAAGGCCTCAGGTGTTAGAGCTCTGGAAGCTACCAGTTATCTAAAAATTCTGCCTATAAAGAATTTACATGCACCTAATATGTCAGTAAAATGTGTGTGGATTTCCCAAAACTTGTAAGAACTTTGGAAAAGGTTCTTTTAAGAATTTATTCCAGGCTGTGTCTTTGATTCTAGAAACATTTTCAGGACACAGCAGTTACCTTGTTATTTTACCCAGCAACATACTTGAGTAATGCTGTATGGTCATCCATCATATATGGTATTATATGATCAAAACAGACTCTGAGAGTCATCTAGTCCATTATTCTGCCCCCAGGAAAGTTCAACAAAATATTTTTCATGGCATATTTTAGATAAGTAGCTGATTCAGTTCTTTTATGGTATTTTAATGGAAAGTTTCCATTTGGAAGCTTAAATTCCAAAATTTTGAAAGCACATCCTAATAGCTAGAATTGTATGAAATTCCCTGATGTGATAAACCATATCCCATCTATCCCCACCCTGAAAAGCAGGTGGTTTACTCTCTCTGTTCACTGCAAAATTATCAAAGCAAAACTGGTCATGCTCAGGAATCTACAGAGCATTAAAAAAAGAGTACTGCAGGATAGAGACCTTCCTTGCTCCTTTGGCTCTATCCTCACTCCTCCTCTTCCAGACTAGTGCTGTCATCCTGGCCTCAAAATTAGTGTTGCACTCACTTTTTCTTTATTTGAATCTGGGTTTTTTTGGCCTTCTTATTTCAGAGGAAATGCCTGTTAAATTGTTTGCAAAAAGGAGTGGTCCAGAAAATTTGATCTCATAATATTTACATGAAGTAGCATTGTAATAATAACACTAGCTGGTGTTGAAAGAGAAATAGAAACTCTTTAGTCAGGTATAGCAGGAAAAGTTTTATGACAGATGAAGGAAAAATTCTGTAACAATAATAATCAAGCAATCTAGAAACTTCCCTGATGTTAACCAAGTGTGATATATCAGGGACAGTAATTTTTAAGTTCTGTGTTTTGACAAGGTTTTGTTTTCTACATTTAGATATTTGTGAAAATAAAGGATTAAAATATGTGAAGAATAAAGAGAAAACAGTAACATTTCAGAGGGGATTTGATGTCAGTGATATAATGCAGTTAACTTCTGTAATGAAAACACCTAGGCAACATAGAATTCTGTGGTGCTAAGCTGCTGTTAAAATAAGACCTTGTAGATCTTGCTTCATGCACAGCTGACAATCTTGTGTGCTTTTGCATTATAATGCATATTTAAATGTTTTGAAATTGCTTTGGGGATAATTAGCATTAAACAAGGAGTCACAACCTCAGGTTTGGGGTAAAAAACCTCAGAAGAAAACTTTATTTTTTATTAGTGGCATCATCACAGGAATGCTGCAAAGGAAAAACTGAGTATTCATTACTTTCTAAAAAGATTGCTTCCAAACAGTCTTACATTTCTTTAACAAAATCCAGGATTTGTATTGATAGGATGGTGGTGTTACAATCATAGAAAAAGGTTTTATATAGCTGTTGCATCATAATTTTGGATTGGGCTAAGGAATGAGTGATCCTACGTCTTCTTAGTCATGCACATGCATTGAATAATCTTGATTTATTTCAGCCAAAGGGAAACTGATCTTTTCCTGGGCTTATTAAAAAGTGGATCTAACCTTATGGGAACCTACTATGGCTACAAATAGTTACTCTGACTGTTTCCAGCAGTGAGAAGCATTTTCTAACATTTTTCCAAAGGCAGAAATGAAGTATATGCTTTTCTGTTATGGAGATGATGAGAGACAAAGAGTGCTTTCCAAAACGAATTTTTCACCTCTGTGGAGCTGTACCACGCTGGCTATGCAGTTCCATCAGACTGACCTTCCCATTTTTAAAGTTGCTTGCAACACAAGGAACTTCTCTGCCTATTTGTATGGAGGCCTGGCATCACCAGTGTACAAATGCCACTCAGCAGTACAAATTCATATTGAGCCAGTGGGAAAGGGAAGAGTTCTTCCTGTTTTACAGAGTTTCACAGAGGGCTTAACCCAAGATGTGCAAGGCTCATTTAAACAGATACTAGGTATAGATTGGCCAGTTCGTAATGTAATTACTCAAAAGATTAAACTGTTCTACTCTTTCTCCTTTTTTTAGATAATAAATGAAAGTATACAGCTTGTGATGACATAATAGCTGAAATAAAAGCTGAAAAATGTAACTGTATTCAGTTAGCTGTCACTGCAAGCAGCAAGCAGATAAAATCAGTGCTCGCAGTTTCTACCACATTTCCCACATTTGCTGCTGCAGATACAATAGTAAAATAGCTTTGACGTACACTATTTTTCTGTTATGCCTGAATACTTCTGGACAGAAGTTCTCCTTTCTTGAAATGTGTTCAAAAGCTAATATATAAATATTATTTGTGTGTCATGTTTCTTTGGCATTGACACTTTTTTCTGCAAGGAAGGAGGAGAGAGACATTTTTTGTGATACCTCTAAGAGAATTTTTTAATTGTATTAGTAAAGTTGGATTACAATCATTTTGGCTTTGATTAGGTTGTTGTGGAATAAAATAGTCCTCTGTGTTTTTAACTTAATACTCAGGACCTAGTTCTGATTTTTCCCTAAGGGTAAAATCAGCCTCTGGGTTTAATTTTGTTGCTGTATTCACAAACATGATGCTAATATTGGGCCTACAGGTGATTTAACACAGGGAATTAGGTTTTGTGGTCTTTTTATAAGTCTGAAAATTTTGCTTTTACTTTTAACAGCATGCTTACCTTTATCACAGTAGAACTTACTTTTGCAGTAAGTATGACTATAATCCATCAGAAACAACTTTAGACATTCATTTTTCTCTTTCAATGTTGTACGTACTTCAGTCAGTATTAATTTTACAGGGATAGTTTAAATGCCAACCTTGTCAAAAGGTTGAGATTTGGCTCAAGTTTAAGATATTTTATTAACACGCACGTAGTTGTCTGGAGACATTCTAAGCACTTCGTTCAGTTGCCTGAAATATGACTATCTAGTGACATTTGAAATGTCCCAGAATATCTTAAAATGTCTATGTGGCATCAATAAGTATGACTCATGATCTCTAGGAGACTTCCAACCTTCTGGTAAAGTTGCTGGAGGCTGAATGTACTTTAAGGTGTGACACTAGCAAAAGAATTACATTGATGGGTAAGCTCACCATGCAAACCTTGTTATTCATACTCCATTAGCCTGCAGGTCAAATTGATTCACCAAAAAGTCTACTTCAAGGGTGGAAGTTACCTAAATATAAGCATCTAGTGCCATTTGAGAAACCCTAGTCCATCAGCATGGCACTAGTGTGGGAGTCCTTCAGCACTAAAAGGAACTCTTGCATGTCTAACAACTTGGGACACATTTATGGTAACTGAGATGCCATTGGCTTTTCACTGTGCATATATTGCCATCTAACCATGGTATCTGGATCATGCCTGTATCTTCTGATCTCAGTTGTATTATTCAAGATCTTGATGGCTTATATTTAAATTATGAATCTGCCATGTCTCTCACCAGCATACACAGAAGAGCCCTAAATTGAAATCTGAATAGATAAGAAGAATTCTGCCCTAAGGTGTCTCTTTTGTTGGGTCTTGTTGCAATGGCCTGCCAAAAAAATGTCCAGAAGGAATATTTTAAATCTGCGTCAAATGTGAAAGATCATGATTAATAAATAATAACAACAATCAGACATATAAGTTGCAATACAGTTGTCTACATATATACATGGTCGTGAGTCTTTACAGTCAATAGAGGGACCGTTTTCTATAATGCTTTTACATCGGCACAGGTTTAAAAGAAGGGGTGGAAGAAAATAAGTAAATTTATTGAAGATAAATATACCAATGGTGACTAAGTATGAAAATACTAGGCCTGGTGCTGGAAGTCCCTGTCCTGCACCAGTGTCTAAGGAAGTATTCTGCATGCTCCTCCTATTCACAAACGCTCATCTATACTGCTACTGCTGAGAGCTTTCAGACACAAAGGGCAGATGCACTGTGACTGGGACATGCCATTGCTGTTATGCGCAACATAGTTAATTTCCTAATTCCTGCTTTAAAATAGAAAACATTTTGAACATATATCATCATCCTGAAAGTACCTGTTCTTCAGGGGACCACAGACAGCTAACCAAACTGCAGATGTCTGTGTTGCAGCTGCCTAAAGATGAGCCCTTCACCTTATGTTTCAAACAGGAAGAGAAAAAACAGTTAAAATATGTCTTAAAAATAATTAAACTGGGCTATAGTTACCTTGTGGCAATAAATTGCAACACAGCTGCAAATAAAGAGTGAAGGTTGCCTGGTTAGTTTGTGATTCCTGCATTTTTGCATGCATAGAACAGGATGCCTATTGTTAGAGCCTTTTTTACCTAGCAAAAATATATTCCCTAGCAAAAGTATTATACTTTATCATAAGAAGTATATTTAGAACTCACCGAATTGTGGTTTGTGTCAGTAGTATAACAACCATGTATGAAATATTGAGAATTTCTGAGATGTCAAATTCCTCAATAAACAAGTCAGAAGGGTTCCCCAATCGAACAACTGTTATGGATCTCACAAAATGCAAATAACTCTGCAGCTCATCAGGGAGTCTCCTCTTTGTATGATCTTTCTTTTTTTTTTCTGGAGGAAACTTTAAACTCAGCTGTGTTGCCTAAGGATGTAAAGAATTGTCCTTATTTGTAGATTTGGCATTATGGAGAATGTGGAAATAGTTTGTTATTGTCATTTATTATTGCCATTTATTACTGTCAAATTTTCAGTTTCTCAGAATGAGAGAAATTCCTAACTTGTCTGGTAGGGATGGAAGGGATTTCTGCGCTGGAGGACTAAGGTTCTCCATGGGAAGAGGGCTTTAAAGGTTCTAAAGGGAAAAGTGAGCATTAGTTTCTGCTAGGACAGGAGAATTAAGTAAATAAGACTGAGTGGAACTAAACCAGATCATGGAGGGTGTTAGTGACTATTGCAGAGCCAAGAACTGTTCAGCCTGGGCCATTTCTGGCCTTGCACAGAAGCAAAGCAGCTGCTAGCTTTTAAATAAGGTAGGATAATTACTGATATTAAGCAGCCCATGGTTTAAAAGTTTCCTAGATGAGATTTTATACACAGGCTCTAGAAGACCATCCACCTACATTATTTTAGGTAGGGTCTTTTGTAGGAGAGGGGTAGGAAATGTAGTGCTGTGTTTTGAATGCTAAACAAGGAGTAAATACTTTGTCATTGAAATTGCTACATATGATATCTGTGCATAAAATGCAAGACAGTAAATGGGATTGGATGCTGATTATATAACACCATTCAGAGTGTTTTTTAAAATATAATAATATAATTGAATGTTAATCTATGCAGAAAAGGAAGAAGTCTTCTTGAAGTCACAGAGAAAGTGCACCTTTCCCATAGACAACCACTGACATGCTTTTTTCTCTCACTTCTGTACACCAGTAAAGGGAATTCTAAATACATGTCTAAAATCTCTATTTTTCTCCCTAAAAGATAGCTTATGGGGAAGAGGTGGTTTGTGTATAATTTTGGAATTTTGCATGGGATTGTTCAAGATTCTTCTGGGAAGCTGGGGAAGAGGGGGAACTGAGAGGCACTGGGTCAGCAGTGCACACTCATTTGTGCATGGTTGGAAGAGGGGCTTTCGTAGGAAGTGGTAGTTGTTAGACTATCTGCAGTGCTGATTACGTATTTGTTATTCTGCCTCAAAAAGACAGCAATTCACTGTAACTTCTCAAGGTTAGTAAATGCCAGATACTACATTTTCCGTTGTCTTTTTAGGGCTTTTTTTCAGAGGCAAGTAGAGAAAGTGTGTTAGAGTTGAGCTCACATCTTATCACATTCTTTAGGTTTTCTAGATTCATTTTTCCAGACATTTTCTCACACACCACTCCCAAACCTTCATTTCAAAAGGTTCGTGCTGTCACCTGGATAGGCGAAGGAGAACATTTTTGACCTGTCACTGAACAGTGACTGTTCTCTTGATCTGCATCTAAAACAACAGATGTGGAGCACAACATCTGTTCTAGTAAAACATTCCATCTTTTCAAGAAGGCTTAGCATGAAGGGTGGCTTGGATGCTTGGCTCGACTAGTGCAGTAAAATTGCTCCTGACATCTGTTTAATACAACTACATGGAGCTTAAAAATGAAGGGCAAGCCTGAGGATTCAAGCTGATGGAAACCTGCTGCCAATGCAGTGTGTGTGCTCATGTAGTTTATTAATCTTGTCAGTTGTTATTACCTTTTTATCTGGATCCTGCTAACTTAGGATTTGCATGTAACTCATGGAAAAGGTCCACTTTTGTTTTCTTTGTTCAGATATGAGAAATCTGTTGACATGAGTCTTCAAAGGCATTAAGTCAGTAGCATCATGGAAATTTGGCTGTGTTTTGAGCGCTTGAGTAGCTATAAAAATTAGACTAGGTTATTTTAACAGGCTATTGTTCCACAATCTATCTCATCTTTCTATGTTTTTTTTCTTTTTTTCTTTTTATAACTTTCAAGTAATTTAAAACTACTTTGCTTTTATTCCAGAGTTCAGTAAAATCTGTTGCTTAGTCTGTGTCTGCAACATTACATACCCACTAAATATGTCAAACAGTACATAGAAAAACAATCCAAACAGCTGGGACCTTTGCGTATGGAAGAGTATCATTCTGTAACAGACAACTTCTCTTAGTTTCCTTTTCTTATAATGAAATAAAAGAGCTAAATATATTTATGCAATAAAGAACAAAATAGTAGAAGACATTGATTTGACCCTCTGTTTCTTTTATTGCTCTGGTTTAGTTACACTTGGCTGTTTTTTTCTTGTTGGATGATCTCTTTGCTGTGAACCGTTGGCAAGTGTTCTAGTGTCATCTAATCTTTACATTTTTCCCTTGACCCTCTTTACAGGAATAGACAGTTACACATCCTAAAGCAAATCTATGATCAGCACACATCCATGCTCCCAGAAAGTTCTTCACTGTAGAATCTCACTACATTCATGCTGTATATCTTTACAGTCTTCCCTTTGTGAGCCCTCCACTCTCATCTTGCTATTATTTAGGGGACCAAAGTCATCTCTAACTCTTCATCTCTAACTATCAAAAATATTCTTCACTTGTGCAATATGTAATACCATTTTATTACTACTTGCAATGCTTGAAGATAATCACTGTTGGTTTGGGGGTTGTTGCTGTTATGCATTATTATGTAAGAATCAGCATAGTAATGATTTACTGAACTACTTTTTATGTATTTTTAGATGAACCTGTCTAATATTTTGTGCCAGTAATCCATATAATTCATTATTGCCAGTGCTATTCCACATAATACACTACCTTTAGTTTCCTTAGGTTTTCAAGGCTCTCTTTACAAGAAAATGGCCTAAAGACTTTCTGTGGTTTGATTTGTCAAGGTTTTTAAAGTGAAAAATTAAGTTATTTTTTTCACAGCTCACACAGGCTCTCCGTAAACATAGTGCTATTCCCTGTACTCCACCTCCAGCTCAGCAGCGTTTCCTCACTGGGAGCTCCTCTCAGGGTGGCACTCAGGTCTGGCAAGTTATAACGATAGTCCCTCACCCCCACTGTTAATAACTTGGTCAGAAACCTGCAAGATAGAAAATGAACTGGAGAAAACATGGATTTGATGTCCTGAAATAGTTGGGGATTGTGATTGGCTCTTGATGTTGTATCCAGGCCTGTGATACTCTATTCAAGACCATGCCACCTATATATGGAATGCTTTCCAGACACACTCAAAAACCCACAGCTTGCCTGCCTCTTAAAGATTACTGTCTAAAGTCTGGTTCCTTTTCTTTGAGTTAATTCTGTAACATGCATTTCTTAGCTCTGGGAAGATATTTTAAGCTATACAGTTCATTTCAATCACTCTTCTTAGGGGTTGCAGTTTCTTGGTTTTAACCATTATCAGTAATACATTGCTACTTAACATTACACATTATTTGTTGTGTAATATAAGTGAACGCTCTTATTGTAGTCAGACCATATTTTCTTTAATGATACTGCATTTTAAGTCATCTAAATGGCTTTTGGGGCAAAAAGAATTAAACTGTTAGCACGTTACTTGAGTTAGATTTTGAAGGATGACTGTAGAAGGTGCAAAATTTGAGGAACTTCTGAAAAATCTAAGTACATATTTCCATCTTTTGAGGCTAAACACTTTTCCAGAATGTTCCCTATGGGTCCTAGTGTTTTTGCAGCCATCACAACAGAAAGCTGATTCCTGGTTTCAGGCTTGATTCTGCATCATGTCCGTGTACACATTCCTTTGACTTCAAGGTTTTTCTTGCAGCATTGGGCCTCATCTACAAACATACTTATTATTAAAAATACTTATTATTAGAGGTTTCTCAGAAGAGGCTGAAAGCTTTACTAAGAAAGTAGTTTCCCTTCATAAACAAAGCTGATTAGTGCTGTGCTTATTTATTTCTGCCTGTGATGTCATTCAAAGCACTGTAGTGGGGTTGCTAATGAAAAAAGGAAGATGTGGAAATGCTGGCCGAAGCGCTGAAGCATTGAAGCAACATCTTCCTGAGATATTTCCTTGTTGAATATCAAGGTGTGTGGTGCATAATCTTTTCTTTCTTTTGGATTCATTTCTATTCATAGACTTGTAAGGAACAATAGTAGTGAGAAATAGGTCTTCTGTATTTTGGTAGTCCACTGATGTCATGTAACCTAATTGATACTCAGTATAAAACCCTGAGCTTTGCTTATGATGGTGCACAGCATTTCTGGAGTTCTAACTTCATTGAAATTTTCATGCTTTGTCACAGTATTTCTTTAAGACATTTTGTAATTTTTTTTTTTAACTTAAATTCACTTAGGTTGACAAAGGTTTTCTTTGTTGGCATAGTGATGAAGATAAACCCACTATTCATCTGTAACAGAAAAAATCATTTTGGGTATTGTACTGCAAATTGTATTCTGAAAAATCTCTGATTAAGTCAGCAGGAGCTTTTGTGGACACTTGTGAGCTAGTTTCTATGCCTGGTAATGGTAGTAGTGTAATTGTGCCAGGCTAGAGTACAAGTATGAGCTACTCAGCCTGTCTGGAAAGCTGGGTGAATAATGGGACAGCTCGCCTGAGCTAACCTCTGTGCTTTTTTGGCTGCACTTTGTCACAACTCAAGCTAGCTCGTTTAAAGCTGACTTTGGCAGGCCAATGTACGCTACAGTCTTACTGTGTCTTCACATCTTGAAGTACAGTAAAGGCCCATCTTTGCTATGGCTTGCTGCAATAAATACATGTTTCAAACCCCAGATTTGTTAAAAAAATAAATATATATCTATTTATTTATACATACATAAAATATATATATATAAGGGGGGGAAGGGGCTGATTTCCAGATTTCCTTTCAAGAAATCTTAACCTTATTAATATCAACAGTAAAAGTGTTATTCATTCTAACAGTCATGGGATCATGGGATGTCACCCTAGAAATGTGTAACTCATGTTTCTGCGTCTATCTTCCTACAAGTGTAATGCATCTAGAAAATCTTCACATGAACCCTCTCTGTATCACTGTGGCAGTCAGGAAACGATCTACTTATGTTAAGCTTCTTTCCTTACTAAACCAACAGGACTGAAAATATGTTTCTATGCCCTTCTGCTTTATAAGGAAATGAACTTGGACAAATTTGCGTGAGCTTAAAAGATTGACCATTTCTTCTGATACTTTAAAGATGAAAGATACAAAAGAAACATAGTGTGATTTTGTCAGACAAATTAAAATCATATTGACTAGGGTATTTTCACAGTTAAATGTTCAAGAACTTGGTACAAATATGCTGTCTGTCTCCGTTACTGACAGCAGGGCAATTGCTTCAGTCAGAAGTGAGCACATCCAGTTGCTGATTAGTTACAATACCAGAATTGATGGCTTGTTTATCTGAATGTTACAAATTCTCTGGTGTTTAGTTTTCCTTTTGCGGTAGCTGTTGCCTCTGCTATACAAATGTGGTTACCAAAATGTGGTAACGATGTAAGTGAGGAAGAGAGAGTCTTTGGTGATACTGATGCAAAATATGCAAACAACTTCAGCTAAACATAGCTTTACCATGGTTTTGTTATATAAATGTCAATTTGAAATTAAGTGTTATGGAAACATTTCTTTTATCTTTATGGACTGTACCAGCTGCACAGTTTTCTCAAGTACAGTTTACATTTATGATGTTGTTTAAATCTATCACATACATTCAACATGCACAAGAAGAATTTTTTAAAAGCAAGCTGTTTGCGTTTGTGCGGTAATTACCTACAGGCCAGCTTCAGTCTTCTCATATGCAAGACAAGTTTGTTCTGACTCCAAGGAGACCAGAAGTCACTGAAGCTGGTAGCAGCAGTTTGATTTTTCCAGAGACTAATGAGCTCAAGAATTCTTGTGCATGTTGCAGGACTCACGTTGTATCATTATTTTACAAATCATGGGCAAATTTCACAATATATAAACCATTAGATTTATTTTGTTTCCCTTGGGTATTTTGCAGTGCCATTGCAAAGATTGCGTTAGCCCTTATTTTTCTCTATGCATCTGATTTGAGGCTTGCCTACTAACTGGAATAATAAGAAAAATCAGAATTTTAAAATACAGCTGTATTGCCCTAACCAATTCCTCTTATCAGGCAGGATGCAACTATGTTTTAAAATAGCAGTGCCCTATACGTAACAATATGTTATTGTCCCTGTGGTGCAAAGTGTGAATATTAGGTACTATACATAGCATTAGAGCATTGGACTAGCTCAGCCTCAAAGTGTAAGCTGTATCCAGTTAACAAATCCGGTCATGAAGTTGCAGAAGCAGGCAGATGGAGATTATTCCAGACACATCACCCCACTGTGAGTCACAAAAAATAGACACCAGCATTCATTAATTCTGCCATGCTGCTTGGCCTGACATGGACTGGTTTCAGTGGTTATTGGATTAGAATTTGGAAGTTAGAGCTCACTTCTGTCTGCTTCTTCCCTATTCCTGAAAAAAAGATTTTAATCTGTACTCACGTATAATAAGGATTTATAAAGCCAAGATGCAGACAGAGGAGATGAGCAAGAATGGTGATTAACTATACCTCAGAATGCCACACAGAGATGGCATCAGTGCACTTTTTAAGGAGTAGGTTCAGGCAAACAAATTAAAGATACATCTCATAGAGCTCATACTTGAACTTTGCAAATTATTCACAGGTTGTGTGTGCATACTAAAAATACACATGAACTCCAGAACTGCGGTGGGGCAACCCAGTAGCAGCAGAGAGCCTATCCACATCCACAGCCTGAGGTTTATGGGAAGCCCCTGAGCCACAGCCTGTTGGTAAGGTACCGGCTTGCTACCTTTCTTGCCATCCATCACCAGCCGCTGCTGCGAGGGCTGGATAGGTGTTGGTCTGGCGCACTGTGATCATCCAGCAGTGAATGGCAAAGCACTTCATTGCGAAGATTGTTCCATGACAAAGCACACTTGCATGGGCTTCCATTACTTTTTTTTTTTTTAATTTATTTCTGAAAAATCAAACTATTTAAAGAAA
This sequence comes from Psittacus erithacus, assembly GCA_009867235.2. Taxonomy (NCBI): domain Eukaryota; kingdom Metazoa; phylum Chordata; class Aves; order Psittaciformes; family Psittacidae; genus Psittacus; species Psittacus erithacus. Next base: position 10,630 of record WYDI02017823.1, on the reverse strand, counting down.
CCTCTAGATGTTTCATTTAGCTGTTAGCTGATGCATACTGCACATCTGAATCTGTGCCTGGGCATTTAATTATTGGCTTGAGCCTCAAAAGTGCTCCACAGGCAAACTATGACTCCTGAGTATGTCAGCCCCTCAAAACAGCTGCTCATAGTTTCTGTGTCTGAAAATACCAGTTAATTGCTGGAAAATCTTCAGTGCTGGGCAAAAGATAATAATTTAGGTAATCAAGGTATCATTAACATGCATCCTGTTTTTCTACTTCAGTGACCCCGGTTTGGTGGAATTTTTTGCATTTTCAGTAATATAAAACCCTCTGACAAACTAAAAAGCAGTGTGAACAAATAAGATGAGGTATATCCAAAGTAAACCATGTCTCACTATAGTAAAATCACCATTTTAGCTGAGTTGCAAGAAAAATAACAGGCAAAATAAAAAGAAAGACTGCATCAAGACTAGCAATTCAGATAAGGATACTACAGAGAACTGCAAGACTATTTTAGGTTGAAAGGCCTTGATATCTGACCTCACTGCTTCAATATTAGGTTTACAGGTTTTCAACCAAAAAATGCAAACTAAGTGAGGTTACTGAAGTAAGGATGGCTGGAAAAGATTAGCACCAGGAGGACGAGGATGCAGATCATACTCTCCATCCCAGACCATCAAGCCCGCTTGTTCTTAATCTGGTATATTGCATGGTGCACTCAGAAAAAAAAGAAATGTGGTGATTATACTGTGAGGAGTAAAGTAATGTGAAGCTCAGAGTCTCACATCAGTGTTTCTGATGTAAGAATTGCAACTTGGTATGAAGAAAAAATTGTAACTGTGCACAGTCAGGTGGTGTACCAGGCTGCCCAGAGGCTGTGGAGCCTCCTTCCCTGTAGATATTCAGCACTTGGCTGGACATGGCGCTAGACCATGATTTTTATGAATTCCCTTTGTAAAATAAGCCAGTGTAACTTTAGTTTTATTTGAGATTGATACGATTATTTTAACAGAGAGTTTAAGTCCTTGCTATTTATTTGCCTGCGATTGTTAGAGCTCAGTGATGCTCTGGGCATACTGCAAAACTGTTTATTTCACACAGTTTTATAGGAAGGTTTGACTAAATGATCTTAAGTTGAAAATGTTTTCTGTTGCTTTGATATATTGGTTAATTGGGTTACTTTTTCATCTCTGTGCTCTCATGCAGCTGGATGGATACTGTTAAATGATTTTTCATTTAAATCAAGATGCCTAGTCCTGCTCATCATTTATTCTTTAAATCTACATTAGTGGATGCTTAGAACAGGTTACAAAACATATGAAAAGAAAAAGGTTCAGCTAGCAGAACTTGTTTTTCAGAGATAAATATATACAACATTTTTGGCTCACCCTACATCCACTCTTGCTTGTCAAGTTTCCTGAGCAATTAAGAGACAGGCAGACATGCATCTCTGCTGGAGGGAGAAAAACACCGCTTTCACTACAAGGAGGTGCAGTCAGCTGGTGTATCTCAAGTCAGAATGATTCTTGGCTGTGTGAGTGCTCTGTTTGGGTCCCATACATAACTTAAATCACTCCTAGCCTAGGAAGGATCAATTCTCAACTCTCATAAGGTTCTCATGTACACTTGATTTAACGATTTAGTTAACTTTTTTAAGAGACTGAGAATTTGCAAGAGCCCTTTAGTGCCTAACCAGGGCTGATTTTTAATATGAAACTTTATGAATTGTAGGAGGCCAAAATATATCTATATTTTGTAGGAGGCCAAAATTATTATTATATATTTTATATAATTTATATATTAATTTTATAAATAGTATATAATTGTAGGAGGCCAAAGTATATCTATCATATATCTATGTTCCACATTGTTAATAAAGGGAAAAACACTACTGTCTCTCATGATGGAGTTGTCTGGACTGAGCACACTGAAGGGTGTAATGCTGTGGTGGGAGTCATAGATGTATGACACAGAAATGTTCCCTTGGCACTTGCACAGCTAGCTGTCATTCTTAGCTGAGAACTAACTGTTCCTCCTTGTATTGAGAGAGTTGTTTTTCTCCTTCCAGCGGAGATCCATGACTGTCCATCCCCTAGTTGTGGGAAATAACAATCCTGTTCACTAGGATGTACCATGAAACTACTGAAGGCTAGTACTTTGTGTATTGAAGCTCTAGAAAACTGACTTTAACTGTGTGGTTAACAAAAGGATTTCAGGGATCTTCTCCAGCCTTGAATCGTACAGTCAGTGTTTGCAAGTATATACTCGCAGTCACCTCTGATTAGGCTGTGCACATAAATCAGAGAATCGTAGGAGGGTTCGGGTTCAAAGCGACCTTTAAAGACTACCTAGTCCAACCGCCCTGCTGTGGGCAGGAACATCCTCCACTAGACCAGGTTGCTCAAAGGCCATCCAGCCTGAAGAGCACTTGAGTAAGTGCTACAGGATCAGTATCTGTGAAAGGAAACTGATGTGCTAAAGTAAAATTCATATAGCATTATCTCTGTGCCTGTAATATGTCTCAAAAATGCAAGCTTGTTTAACACTAATTTCCAAGCAGGATGATTTTGGCAAAGAGTGCAAGCCACTGTAAGATAAAATGTTGGAAAGTAAAAGCACCTTCATGTGCTGTTTCAAACAGACAAGCAGCTGCTTTAATGTGTTTAAGAAGCTCAAAGGGCAAGTTTTTCCCCTTATGGAAAATAAGTGATCACTTTGTGTATTTAACATTCTGCCTAAGCATAATAGTTGTTCCAGAACCTTTGCAACTCAGCATTTAATAAAATAACTCATTATCGAAACAGAAATATGCATAAGCATACCTTTGGCACACAGAAGCCAGACGCGAGCACCAGCCAGCTTCCTCACAAACATCCCAGAAGAGGCAGGTCCTGCTGCAAGCACACAAGATGCTGCCCTTCTACGATGCTGTGTGCAGCCACTGCTGGAGTGCTTAGCAGCAGCAGTTGTAGGGACTTCAGAATGTCTTGTTTGATGCACAGAAGAAATTACATAGCCCTCTTTCCAATTGCAGTGATTATGAGATAAAAGACCCTGAAAAATAGAGGAAAATGAATCACAGCTTTGAGCTGTGATTGGAGAGACTCAGATGGGATAAAGTCTCATTTTGAAAAGTGTTACATCTTGCTTTAGGTCACTGCGAGAGCAGTTCTGTTCTTAAAGCAGCGTGTGATACAAAACCGCAAGCTGCTTGTTGTACCCACCTCAGCAAGGCCTAGTGCTTGACAAAGCGCATGTGTGCTCTTTGCTTTTAGCCAGTAAGAAACTTAAAGCATACAAGAAAATAGATGAACACCCCACTTCCCCCCATTTTTGAGACTTTGTACTGCTTTCATGTTGATATCATACGGTTGAGTATAGAACCCCATGGAGAAAGTAGATAAGTGTTGCTATAAATACATTAAATCCAGGAAATTCTCACTGTCATTTGAACCCTTTAAGATGGGATTCTTCTTTTGCAATCTCACATGCTTCTGCCATCAGATCCTGGTCTGTTAGTACTGCTGCCTAACAACAAGAAAGGGCACTTCAGATTCCAGAAAGCACAGAACTTATTTAGATTAAGAAAGACAAGACTAATGGTGTGGCATAAAACTGAGCACCCTCTAACTAAAGTACAGTGATTGATCCTTAGAAGTAAGTTTAATACTAACAATTCGTTATGTTGGAAAAATATTCTGTGTTCCATTTATATCCTTGTTTACTACTGGGAGAAAACTGTAGGAAATTTACATGACTTTTTTGCTCTGGTGATATTTATGACTCATCTCATACTTCCCAACATAAGCCATACTTCTGCTGAAGACAACTGTAAGATTTCAGTAAAGACCAAAATCCAGCTATTAGTTAATAGGATAAATTACTTTACAGAAAGAAGAAATAGGTCTTGGTACATTGAAAAAACTTTTGGAAAGCTTTTTTTCTTGGTGCCCTTATGACATTATTCTACCAAGTTTAATGAACCCCGGCATTTGTGGATGCTTAGATTTCTATAGTAGCTGTGAGGGGTCCTGGGTCTATAAGATAGGCTGGACCTTTAAATACTATGCTATGCTTACTATTTTTGGAAGTTCTGCCATGAACATACAGTTTTGTTTAGGACAGACTTGCTCTTTCATCCTCCTTCTCCTGACTGGAGTGTTTAAAAATATTATTCTATATTTCAGTAAGTTAAAAAGGTAATAAATCATTCCAGTCTTAATCAACCTGCTGAATGAAAGCATCATAAAGTGAGCAGATTAACTGCTATTTGTCATTTTTAATCATTTTGTACCATTCCTCTCACAGCCATCACAGGCTGATATATTGTGGTGTGGTACAATACACATCAAAACTCCAATGTTGCCACCGAAAGTACCTTTCTCCATTAAAAAAAAAAAAAAAAAAAAAAAAAAGATGGTTTATTGTCTTATCCAGTATTCTGGTAAAATGTGAGACTTCATAGCATTTAGAGACAGCAAATAAACTGAAATCCCCATACAAATCCAATTATCCCATAGATTCTTCATATATATCATGAAAGTGAACATTGCTTCCCTAATAACTGTGTTATTTTTTCAGTCTGGAAAGCTATTATTGGAGGATTTTTAGGTACTACTGTGCTCCCAGCACTGAGCAAAGAGGAGATGGTTACTTGTGACGTAAAAAGTACCCAGCAGTCTTAAATTTCTTCTGTACTTTTTTGCTCTCTTGCTTTAAAAACCCAAACATGTGGTAGTGGCAGTACTTCTATCTTAAAATCTGACAACCTGAGAAGATGATTTTGAAGTGGATTATGCTAGTGATTACCAGAACACATTTCTTTCTTACATATCTACACATTACTTATATTAAGGATAATTTTTCTGGTTAGCAAGAGATCTGTGTACATTGTGTTAACACTTTTACAGAGAATGGGTGCTTGAGTATTTCCCTTTGCCTCAGATTGTGGACAAGGTTAGAATAAATAGACTACAATGGACAAATGATTTTACAAAACAGATTATGCAGTGTTTTTCATTTCTCCAGCTTCATACTGTAATTATGTTTATTTTCTCCATTTCACCATTATAAAGTTTTTATCTTAATTTTGTATATATTTTAAAAACTATACAAATGCTGCAACCAGTGCTCAGTGATAAATGCAACATAGTTGCTATTCATATTTTAAATTCATTTTCTTGGGACATATGTGTGGTGTGGAGGTAAAGGTTGCTAGGTAAAATAGGAGACTGGTCTTTGGGAGTTAAGGCTATTTGATGCAAAAGGAAGCAAATACCTACAGAGTTTTCCAAATACAGATTTTGTTTACTAAATTAAGTATTCATATTTGAATATTTTGGTCTACAAAAAGACCCAGTCTTTGTGTGTGATAAAAGGAGCATTTCATCATTTTCTACAGATTTGAGGTACCTGTAAATGCAAACAAGAATCACACTTCCCAATCTTTAACATAATTAAAAACTGGAAGAACACGTGCTTTGTTCTTACTTTTCTGTCAAAAATGTCTCCTACTGAAGCCAATGAAAACCTTTTAGAAGATATCTAGGTAAGAAGTATCTCTGAGCACTAAACCCATCAGAATAAGCATTTCTTGTTTCGTTTTTGTATCTTTTAAGCTGATGTGCTTGCTCAAGGAAGAATGATGCCTGCTTTACAGATCCCTTGAGAAATCTACCTTGATGTTTTAGTTTTTATCTATGATGGAATGGATTATCAAATGTGCATTTAATGACACTTTCATCAGTGTCCCATAGGTATCTGAGCTATTTTGTTTGCTTGGCTTTGATTACATCTCTTGTGATAGCCTTTTTGTTGCATTGTCAGTATAAGCCATATACAATTACTTAGCAGATGCTGCTAAAAATATGACTCCTTAAAAATATGACAGAAAAGGTCAATTTAGATTGACAACACTTTTTATTACACTGCATGCTTGAACTCTTTCATACTTCAATAAACATGAATAAACATCACATAGGGGAATGGAAAATAAAATATTGTTTGAATAAAATCTATGCATCACAGCCTGACAAAAGCTTTCTGAGCAAGTTGCTTCACCAGCAAGTGCAGTTCTTAGAAAATTTCAGACATGAAATTCAGTTCAAATTTGTATATTTCTGAAAAAGGTAACAATTATTTTAAAGAAAGAGTATAGGAAAAGCTGAGTTCGTTGCAGTCTGGTTTTGGGTTTTTGTTTTAATCTCAGAAATTGTTTTTAAAGTTTCCTATCCAGTTTATTTTCACATTTTAAGACAATGAGGTCTTCATATTCCACCTCTCCATAGACGGGGTTGTGTTATTTCTGGGTAGAAGGCAGAGCGGTATCAAGCCCTTAACATGTTACACTCTTCCACTTGAAGAAAACCTTGAAATGCGAGTCATTTTAAGAAAAGCCTACAGGAGAAATTTATGAGCTTTTTCTATGGGAGAGCGCTTATTCTCCATGCTGCTTTTGTCAAACATTTTTAACAAATTGTAATAACCTTTGTCATATCTCATTTTCTTGCATAAACAAGTCACATTGAAACTATAAATGATGGAAAATTTAATCCACATGGCTTGCACTATCAAAACTGTTAAACTGTTTTCTTTTCCACCATGTCAGCAGTGCATTATCTGTTTTATAGGAATGTTGAAAAGATTACTTTTAAGGGAGATACCACAGGACCTGCATAAATGTCCTCCTCACGCCTGCACTAGCTGTCGTTTTCACTTTCAGTTCTTCCTGAAGCTAGGAACTGCTTTGGTATTCATCTTCCCATATCCTATCAGAGAGGATATTTCCACCTACCTCCAAGAACTGTCTGCTCAGAGACACCAGAAGCGCACTGAGGCTAACAGGGGCTGTCACGTTTCTGCTGCCTTCCTGCCTTGAGCGTGCACATCTGCTCTGGGGTGCGACATAGTATACCAGCTCTCAGTCCAACAGGATGCATACTTTCTTCTCTATGGGAACTTAGTGCCTGGCAAGCTGTGTGTATGTATAACAGTAACTCCTAGTCCAGATTATGCTCTTTTCTCTGACCCCATTACCTCCATGGCACACTGAATCTCCTTTTCTCGCACACTGGGAGGGAGGAGAGTACTGACACCATCTAACCATGGCAGGGACCTCATGTAAGGCAACCCACTTATCAAGTATCTGTCTCTTTGCTTTCACCAAAGCTAATAGTTCCAATGAAAGTAGAAGGGTCATGAATGACCACCTCTTTCCTTCCTTTCTTTATAGGGTTTTTACTGGGTATCCACTTATCTAAACCTGTTATGGATCTGTTGGTTCTAGACATCCAGTATAATCTTCAGCACATTTATTTATCTAATGCCTCACACAGATTTTATGCACTCAAGAATTTAAAATTCATTTAAAGGTGGTACTTGGGTACTCAGTTCAGCCAGATCCTAGCCCCTGTTAAGGAAACATGGGCTCTGCTCCTGGCTGTGGAAGAAATTATTTCAGGAGGGGCTCTGATAGCTTCTTTGTAGACTTAGACCTCATTAATACAAACAACTTTCTGTAAGTTTGCAAGAAACTTGCATTAGTTTTGACTTTTGACCAATGGGAAAAGTAATCTACTTTTTCATTGTAGTTAAGGTTAGCAAAAGCTTTCAAGCATTTTCTACCTTCCATACAAAATCCAGGATAATGGCACTGCCAATGGTTTGCAAACAGTTTTGGTCAAAATTCTGAATGTGCTTGCATTTATGGGGATTAAATCAGACCTCAGATAATACTGGAACATAACTCTGGTGGTCTAATCATTTAATTATGTCATTTTAACAATTAAACACTTTTATTATTTACAGAAGTGGTCAAAAAACTCTTTCCAGATGTTTAACTTTTGATTACTTTAATTCCAGCTGTAAATAACATAGCTAAATGGCTTTTAAAGATCTTCCTTGAGCGTACTTTTTGAGCTTACAGTATTCCCTGAGTAATTTTTTAGCATTTGCTTTAAGCTGAACACCTTCTTCCGTATGAACAGCCCTCAAATCACAAACTGTAGTACAATTCTATTGAAAATTAAATAAATGGAGAATTGGTGGTTCCTAATTAACCAGTAAGAAAAATTTATGAGAGGTGGATTGAATAAATGTCAAAGCTTCTGAGTTATATTATCTTTCATAAATTGGCTTTTCTCCAATTAGTGTATACTTTCAGAAGCAGGGGAATAAGATGAAAGGATCTGCAGCAAAACTGATTACCGCTAAAACAAAATGGAAGCTGCTTCTGATAAACTACAATACTGTGGCAGTGCTTGAATAACTTTATGGGAAGTTACTGCCTAAGGCATATGTTTTACTGTCTGATACTGTATGCATGAGGAAAGACAATCTGTTTTTTCAGCCTGAACAAATATATGATCCAGATTGAATCACTAGAGGCCAAATATAATTGCTCTGTGTTTTGCTTTCTACTACTCACTACCTTCAGCAGCATCCTCTTGTCTAGCATGTCCTCATAATGCACAGTTCAAGTGATAGCATTGGAAAATTTTTCCTCTATTGAGGGTTATAAAATGGCTATCCAGGGCTTAATGTAACCCTCTACACTTCATCTGTCACTGGAGAAATAGTTCATGATAGGAAACAACTTCTGATACACTTTGACACAACAGGGTTTGAACTTTATTTATTTTTGCTGGACAGATCCTTGTTCAACATCTAGCCAGGTGAAAGGTGTTGCTGCATCCTTCATGCCTTCGGTTCTAGCTGGGGAAAAAGAGAGAAGTGCTTGGCCTGAGTAAACAGTTTACATTATAAAAGGTAGAAAGCGAATCCTGACTATTGGTTTTCTTTGAAGGAAAACACAACAGTGGTAAATAAACTACAGAAAATATCCCAAAATACTTAATCTTTTTAATTTTGTTCCTAGCATTGTGTTTTACATCACCTAGAAGTATGCATCTAGTTTTGTAAGGCTAACAGGACTGGGTTTATGTCCTCCCCCAAAGTGCTTACAGTCTAATTTTAGACATAATATGCTGAATGGCAGTGAAAAAAAGTGTTCAGTGTTGGAGGGAAGAATGAGGGATAAAGGAGCAAGAGTCGAATGTGTGAGTGGATAAATGCAAATATTTTTTCTTTCATTCATTAATAATAGTGATAATAGTAATAACAATGCTTCAGTCCTTTTAGAGTTTCTGGAAAAACTAAGTATAAAAGGTTATAGAGGTTTGGAGAAATATCTTTCCAAGACTCTTTTTATGCATGTTGTGAGGATTGTTTCTGTTTTTCATGGAAAATCTGCAGAACTATGTCTATCAGGTGCTAATCTAAAGTGCACCTGGCTTTCCTGAATATTCACCTTTATTTTGATTAATACACAGCTTAACTGTACTGATTCCCTCTCCTGACTCACTTTTCCCATCTTTTGTGAATTAACGCTGTGCCCACAGTGATCTTCTAAATCACAGTCTGAAGAACTATGGAAAAGCAAGTGGTGGATGAGTGGAGGATGGTTTTGTGACTGCAGGAGTGGGCTGGGACTTAAAAGGTTCAGGTTTATTCCACGTATAAAAAATTTCCTTGTAGGCTTAGGTAAGTCCCTTACCTTTTCTATGCCATGGTCTCCATCTGTGATATGGGAGCAACAAGCTTGCTTTTTTCCTGCTGTGTCTGTTTTATGTAATTGTGCCATAAGAGATCTTGTCCAAGTGAAAACTTCTACTGCATGTTTGGACAAGAAGACCCAGTACAACTGGGCCTCCAATTTAGTTGGTATTACTGGAATATAACTAAACGAGATCAATTTTTAATACCTAAACACAAAGGAAGTAAGAAAATATAATTTTAACTGATTCAGGAGTAAAGAAATTCAGCAAAAGAAATTGCATCCTTTTACCGTAAATTCTTAGTCACTTCTTAATTTTATTTTGCCCTCCATGCAAGCCTTAATGAGGAGAAAACACATTTATGCCCATGTCAGTAGGATGTAATTATAAGGGGTTGTATCTGAAGACTGTAGCAGCTGAAACCACCAGTGATGTTCTGGGAGATTTTCCTAACTTAAAGAGTGGGGATGAAGGGGAGCAAAATTACTCACAAGGTGGATTTTTGTCATTTGAATGAGTCTTTTATGAAATCTTTATGCATATATATGCTGATCTTAATCTTTCCTTAGTCTAGAAGATAGATATGCAATGGTATGTGCCAGAGACACCCTTTACCCTCTTGGATACTGTTTTTACTTACACTTCTGAGTAGAGCTTATAAGGCGGGGTCCTACCAGATTTGATTTTCAGAGTAGAACTTCTCAGCAGTGAAGCGATAGTACTACAAAATGTGCCTCCAGTATCTTACTATGTTGCACATAAGATTTTCTACTAGGAATTCTGAAGAAATGGACTTATATTTTTATCTAATGTACTGGATATATTACAGCACTACTACATTACAGTACTGTCCTGGGTTCAGCAGTAGCAGTCATTTTTTCTCCTTCTTAGTGGCTGGTGCGGTGCTGTGTTTCTAACCTTCAGCCTGAGAACAGTACTGATGATACCGATGTTTGTAGCTACTGCTTAGAATGTTTACAATTGGTCAAGGATTTTCTGAGCCTCATGCTCTGCCGTGGGAGGAGGGGAAGCCGGGAGGAAGCGGAGGCAGGACACCTGACCCAAGCTGGCCAAGGAAGTATTCCATACCATA